>CM040910.1:48674804-48707304 GCA_023029165.1 Gobiocypris rarus
TCAGTGGTTTTCATTTCCTCACAATAGCAACGCTCCAGCAATGCTCCTGAACACACCTGGTGTTCAGACACACACACACACACACACACACACACACACACACACACACACACACACACACACACACACACACACACACACACACACACACACACCTGGTGATCAGACACACACACACACACACACATACACCTGGTGTTCAGACACACACACACACACACATACACCTGGTGTTCACACACACACACACACACACACACATACACCTGGTGTTCAGACACACACACACACACACACACACACACACACACACACACACCTGGTGTTCAGACCAGACGCCCATGGGTGAACAGACGTGAACATGAGAACTGTCTCGTGTCTGTCGGGTGTGTGATAGGACCCGTAAAGTCAGAACCAAGCTGAAATAATCTTCCATAGTTATAAACAGACACGTGCAAAACCTCAAATCAGTCCGGCTCTTCCATGAGGAATAAACCAGCACAACACATGAGCAAACACACAGTCTCTGTGAGAAGAGTGGACCCGTTTATGGCACTTTAATTAGCTCATTAGCGGCGCTGTCGTTACTCTGCTATTGGCAGGCAAACGTTTATCTGCTGTTAAATGGAGTGTGAGGACGGAGAGATGCGGTTTGGCTTCGACAACACAAACCATACCATCTGAAGTCATCACCAGCTCCAGAGTTCAGCGGATTCTCCAGAACACTAGCACAGCACCATTTTACCAACACACATGTGTGTGTTCTGCCAAAATAAAAGCCCTGTGGTGTAATGTTTGAAAATTACAACAGCCAAAAACATCAAAGTATCAGTCATTGTACTGTTGTACTGTAAAATAATAATACTTATTATTATTATTAACACAATATATAACAATAATTGTTATTATAGTCATCTTGAAATTAACCAAAATATTGACAAAATTCTACAAGCAAAATGTTCACCCAAAAGCAGATTTGTACTGACTCACTGAGTCGATTTAGATCGTACTGACTCACTGAGTCGATTTAGATCGTACTGACTCACTGAGTCGAGTTAGATCGTACTGACTCACTGAGTCGATTTAGATCGTACTGACTCACTGAGTCGAGTTAGATCGTACTGACTCACTGAGTCGATTTAGATCGTACTGACTCAGAGTCGAGTTAGATCGTACTGACTCACTGAGTCGATTTAGATCGTACTGACTCACTGAGTCGATTTAGATCGTACTGACTCACTGAGTCGATTTAGATCGTACTGACTCACTGAGTCGATTTAGTTTGTACTGACTCACTGAGTTGATTTAGATTGTACTGACTCACTGAGTCGATTTAGATTGAACTGCTCACTGAGTCAATTTAGATCGTACTGACTCACTGAGTCGATTCAGATTGAACTGACTCACTGAGTCGATTTAGTTTGTACTGACTCACTGAGTTTATTTAGATTGTACTGACTCACTGAGTCGATTTAGATTGAACTGCTCACTGAGTCAATTTACATCAAACTGACTCACTGAGTCGATTTAAATTGTACTGACTCACTGAGTCGATTTAGATTGTACTGACTCACTGAGTCGATTTAGATCGTACTGACTCATTGAGTCGATTTAGATTGAACTGCTCACTGAGTCAATTTACATCAAACTGACTCACTGAGTCGATTTAAATTGTACTGACTCACTGAGTCGATTTAGATTGTACTGACTCACTGAGTCGATTTAGATCGTACTGACTGAGTCGATTTAGATCGTACTGACTCATTGAGTCGATTTAGGTTGTTCTGACTGACTGAGTCGATTTAGATCGTACTGACTCATTGAGTCGATTTAGGTTGTTCTGACTGACTGAGTCGATTTAGATCGTACTGACACACTGAGTCGATTTAGATCGTACTGACACACTGAGTCGATTTAGATCGTACTGACACACTGAGTCGATTTAGATTGTTCTGAATCCCTGAGTCGATTTAGATTGTACTGACTCACTGAGTCGATTTAGATCGTACTGACTCACTGAGTCGATTTAGATCGTACTGACACACTGAGTCGATTTAGACTGTTCTGAATCCTGAGTCGATTTAGATTGTACTGACTCACTGAGTCGATTTAGATCGTACTGACTCCCTGAGTCGATTTAGATTGTTCTGACTCACTGAGTCGATTTAGATCGTACTGACTCCCTGAGTCGATTTAGATTGTTCTGAATCCCTGAGTTGATTTAGATTGTTCTGACTCACTGAGTCGATTTAGATCGTCTGAGTTGATTTAGATTGTTCTGACTCACTGAGTCGATTTAGATCGTACTGACTCCCTGAGTCGATTTAGATTGTACTGACTCACTGAGTCGATTTAGATTGTTCTGAATCCCTGAGTCGATTTAGATTGTTCTGACTGAGTCGATTTAGATTGCTGACTCCTGAGTCGATTTAGATTGTTCTGACTCCCTGAGTCGATTTAGATTGTTCTGAATCCCTGAGTCGATTTAGATTGTTCTGACTCCCTGAGTCGATTGAGATCGTATATTCCTATTGCCAGATATAAACACTCGTTTAGAAGCTCACACGTCGAGGAACTGAATCACCAAATAAAGCATGTGTTTTAATCTCATACAGTATACTGCGAATATTCAACCCCTGAAGGAGCGCTCTGGTTTGTTTGTTGTAGCTGCTTGTGTTTGTCTCCTGTTGCTATGTGTCCTTTCTCTTGGACTTCTTCTGCTCGGCTAAACAGAAACAGATCCTTCACCTTCATTACCATGTGGGAAGCGGAGCGCTCCTTTGTGAGAGCAGAAAGAGACCGTCTGACCGGAGTTAATGCCGACAACATGATCACTAACACACAGAGAGACTGATGTTGCTTCACACGTAACAGGAAAAGTGTGGAAAAATAAATATGACACAGGCGACAGCTGAGGTAATACACACTACAGGAAAGAGTGTGGAAACTGTTGCCTGGGAGTTTCAGTGGGAGTTAATGGAGCGTGAGACACACCGAAACAACACGAATGATTAGAGGAAACTATAGAGCAGGTGTGCTTTATTCAACAGGTGTGTGTGTGTGTGTGTGTGTGTGGGCATGTTTTTGTGAAATATCAGGACACAAATGTGTATAATGACATGGGTATGACACAGGTATTACAAAAAGAGGGTGAAATATGAGGACGTTCCCCATGTCCTCACTTTTCAAAATGCTTATAAATCACACAGGATGAGGTTTTTATCACAGAAAGTAAACTGTGCAGTCTCCTGTGTGTGTGTGTGTGTGTGTGTGTGTGTGTGTGTGTGTGTGTGTGTGATGGGTAGGTTTAGGGGCAGTGTATGGGGATAGAAAATATGGTTTGTACAGTATAAAATGCATTACGCCTATGGAGAGTCCCCACATTTCACAAAAACAAACATGTTTGTGTGTGTGTGTGTGTGTGTGTGTGTGTGGACTGGTAATCCCTACGGTATGGGGACAAAATGTCCCCACAAAGATGGCAATATCCAAATTTTTGTCCTTGTGGGGACATTTTTTTGGTCCCCATGAGGAAAACATCTTATAAATCACACTAAGTGATGTTTTTTGAAAAAGTAAAATGCAGCATGTCTCCTGTGATGTGTGTAGTGTGTGTGTGTGTGTGTGTGTGTGTGTGTGTGTGTGTGTGTGTGTGTGTGTGTGTGTGTGTGTGTGTGTGTGTGTGTCACAGATGCTACAGTGTTTTCAATGGATCTGTGCGCCAATTCATCCATCCATTCATCTATTCATTTATTGATCCACCCATCTTTATATCAATTTATACATCCATCCATCCTTCTATTCCATTCATTCATCCATCCATTATCCATCAATTCATCATCTATCCTTCTAGTATTCCATCCTTCCATCCATACATTCATTAATTCGTTTGTCCATCCATCCATCCATCCGTTCATCATCCATCCTTTTACTATTCCAGCCATCCATCCATCTTTTCATTCATTCATTCATTCATTCATTCATTCATTCATTCATCCATCCCTCTATTCATCCATCCATCCCTCTATTCATCCATCCATCCTCCATCCATCCATCCATCCCTCTATTCATCCATCCATCCCTCTATTCATCCATCCATCCATCCATCCATCCATCCATCCATCCATCTATCTATCCATCCATCCTCCATCCATCCATCTATCTATCTATCAATTCATCATCCATCCTTCTATTCCATCCATCCATCCATCCATCCATCCATCCATCCATCCATCCATCCATCTATTCATCCATTCATTAATTAATTAATTAATTAATCCATCCATATATCTATCTATCTATCTATCTATCTATCTATCTATCTATCTATCTATCTATCAATTCATCATCCATCCATCCATCCATCTGACCTCATATATAGTTTGTATGTATTTATATAATAGCATGAGAGGAAAACAAAACACTGTTATTTACTTTACAGAACACTGACTAAAAAAGATATCACTAGTATTATCACCGTAACATGATGCCAACACAGTTCTCCCTTAGGGATATTTAAAAAAATATTTCAATAAACCAATTTGCAACAACAACAAAAACAGCAACAACATGAACTTATTCCGTTTTCAGCAAATGTGTCCAAAGCTGTGTATCTTTTCATCCTGAAGACAAAACCAAGCCTAAACAGTCACACTTAAAGGAACGCTTACAAACTACACGAGCGACGCCGGCCCGTATCAAAGACACACGCTGAGAAATATCATTTCAATTATTGATCTAAATGCAAGAAGCAGACAACAAAAGACCCCATACGCTATCCAGCCAACATAAATTATACATGCGGCCCACAATCAGACGCGCCTGCATTATTCATGAGCCGAGGAAACGGAGCTTTGTCTGCGCTGGAATGTAATAGTGCTGTGCTTTAATACTGCATGAGGGACGAGACGCGTCCTCGGATAAACGCCTCTCTTAAACATCACCTGCATCTGGAAGAGCCCAGCGCACTTTGGGTTTCGCAAAGAGAAAACAAGGTTTGTCCATAAAATACTATTACACTACCAGCGCTAATGAGCGAGTGAAGACGGACCCTGTAACTCAAGCTCCATTCATCTTTCCTCTCTAAGCTCGGTTTACAAATCATGACGGGACGCCTCGTCAGAACAGGGTCAGATCTGAGATAACGTCCCAGGAGCCGCTCAGGAGGTCCCTGGCAGTCGCCGGGCGAATATATGATTCACTGTATATGAGAACGTCCATATTTCAGAGGTGCTGATGGAGACGAGCGTGAGTCTGACGGGCTGTGAAGAGAAACACCAGACTCACGGTTCCTCTCAGTCCACACTGTCAGAACATGCAACGAAAAACAAACATTCAACTGCAAAAACATCTCGTTTTAATCAGAATTCTGGCCCTTTTCCAATCACAATATTTAGGCATCATTAGTCTTGTTTTAAGCATAAATCTAATGAGTGATGCAAAACTACTTCACCAATCTTTGTACGGCACCCGAGTGACATCACAGAGGAAATATTACAAGCAATTTTAAAAATATAAGAATTAATAATATTAGAAATGTTATTAAGTTGCAAGCTGAAGTTATTTGTTTTATGAAAAACATACAATTATGAAAGATTATTAAGAAATAAACATAAGTTGCCGTTTGATTTTTAGTGATTTATTTTGACGAGAGATTATTAAGAAAAAACATACGTTGGAAACAAAGGTGGTCTTTACATTTTAAGCAATTTAGCAATTTATGTTAATAATATAAATAATAAAATTATAATTAAATGATTTATTTTTTAGAATAGCATGCACTGATGAATCATTCACAATAGGCCTTATTCTTAGCAGCGCCATGACAGGTATGAAAGCGGGGCTGTGAGGGTAAGGCTTGCCGTGTTTTCAGTGGCATTCGCTGTAAAAAGCTCTATAAAGCTCAAATCACGTATCATTTTCCACAGCTCATGTTGTCTGGAGTTTTTTGTCTACTAGAACTTTGTGGAAAGATATTTTTGCAGTGTTTCATCAGCAGAACAATCCAAAAATGCATTAAATAACAGTACAACCCATTGAAGAGACGCATGGCTATCCCACACAGCCTCGCTTTCATTCTTTTTTAAAAATCAAAGATGGCGCTGCTGTGAAGAAGGCCTACAAAGCCCTGTTCACATTCATACCAATAATGATACTGCAACTACAATCACAACTACATCCACAACTACAATAACAACTACATCCACATCCACAACTACATCCACATCCACAACTACAATCACAACTACAATCACAACCTCAACTACAATCACAACTACATCCACAACTACAATCGCAATCACAACTACAACTACATCCACAACTACAATCACAACTACAATCACAATCACAACTACATCCACATCCACAACTACAACCACAATGACAACTTCAATCACAACTACAACAATCACAACTACAACTACAATCACAACTACAATCACAATCACAACTACAATCACAACTAAATCCACATCCACAACTACAATCACAACTACATCCACAACTACATCCACATGCACAACTACAATCACAACTACATCCACAACTACATCCACATCCAAAACTACAATCAAAACTACAACTACATCCACAACTACAATCACAATCACAACTACAATCACAACTACATCCACATCCACAACTACAATCACAACCTCGACTACAATCCCAACTACATCCACAACTACAATCACAATCACAACTACAATCACAACTACAACTACAATCACAACTACATCCACATCCACAACTACATCCACATCCACAACTACAATCACAACTACAACTACAATCACAACTACATCCACAACTACAATCACAACTACATCACAACTACATCCACATCCACAACTACAATCACAACTACATCCACATCCACAACTACATCCACATCCACAACTACAATCACAACTACAACTACAATCACAACTACATCCACAACTACAATCACAATCACAACTAAAATCACAACTACAACTACAACTACATCATAACTACATCCACAACTACAACTACAATCACAACCACATCCACATCCAAAGCTACATCCACAACTACAATCACAACTACATCCACATCCACAACTACAATCACAACTACAATCACAACTACATCCACATCCACAACCACATCCTCAACTACAATCACAACCACATCCACAACTACAATCACAACCACATCCACAACTACAATCACAAACACAACTACAATCACAACCACAACTACAATCAGAACTACATCCACATCCACAACTACAATCACAACTACATCCACATCCACAACTACATCCACAACTACAATCACAACCACAACTACAATCAGAACTACATCCACATCCACAACTACATCCACATACACAATCACACAAATACAACCACAACTACAACAACAACTACAATATCACAACCACAATCATTACTACAACTACAATCACACAACCACAACTACAACAGCACAACTACAATCACACAACCACAATCACAACTATCACAACCACAACTACAACAGCACAACCACAACTACAACAGCACAACCACAACTACAACAGTACAACTACAATCACACAACTACAACAACAACTATCACAACTACAACCACAACTACAACAACACAACCACAACTACAACAACAACTATCACAACTACAACCACAACTACAATCACACAACCATAACCACAACTACAACAACAACTATCACAACTACAATCACAACTACAACAGCACAACCGCAATCACAACTACAACTACAACAATAACAACTACAACCACAACTACAACAGCAGAACCACAATTACAACTACAATTAAACAACTATAACTACAACCACAACTACAATCCCACAACTCCGACCACACGACCATAACTACAGCTACAATCACAACTACAACAGCACAACCACAAGCAAAATTACAACTACAATCACACAAATACAATCACACAACTATAATCACACAACTACAATGATAACGACACACAGGAATGATATAAATGGACTCAAAATCAGAATGATTTCTTCCAGCTGAAGAACAATAAAAACATTAACAGCCAATCAGAATCCAATCAAGTTAAACACTCAAGTAATCTTTATTTACAAATTTTCATCTTTATTTAAAAACTGATTTACACTGTATGCGTGAACGTCCCTAAAACCAGGAACATGAAGTAAAGTTTGATTTTACTTTCACCTTATTTTTTTTAAAGAAATAAGTACGAGTGATTCCTTTAAACAAGACCTCGATCTTTGAGAAGTGGTTTTGGTCATGTGGAAACTTCAGCAGATTAGCAGGAGTAATGAGGGCTTTAGGAAAGACTAATGACTTGTGCTCTGACAGACTCCAGAACTCTTAATGCATCCAAAGAAAAGATGCATCTGTCAGGAAACTCAATGCAACACGCTTACGAGCCAAATAAACGACAGCGGACGTCAAGGAAAACCACCGCAGGTTATTAAGCACCTCTGTACGGCTGATAAGAGAACAGGCTGCTTCCGTCCAGCGCTGTCAAACAAGCCTTCACTGTTTATCACTCCGAGAGGGTTTTACAAGCTGTTCTGATTATGATAATCCCTCGGGACAGGGGAAAAATTAAAAACGCGCGCTGCTATCTGGCACTGAAGGCCGCGCTATCACGACAGCTGTGAGGAACCGCATCACCGCCAAACCGCTGTTTATTTGCCTCGCAGGGTCGGAATGTAAACCTGGAGAGCTTTAGGATTCTGAAACATTCAGAAACAACATCTGAACCAGAAATGAAGAAGCAGCACAAATCAAATGCATGCAAACTGAATGCTCATTTATAGCAATCACGGCTAATTTGCATAAAATGTGCATATCGCGTAAAATGTGAAAGCTCAACTTTATAGTTTGATTGATTTAAAATGTCCCTTTCAAATGTTTAGAGTTGGTTATGTTTCTGAAAGAGTCTCTTCTGCTCAGCAAACCTGCTTTTATTGCATCAATAATACTGCAAAAATTAGGTAATATTCCTCCAGTGTAGATCAGCTGTTCTCTGTGTGAATATATAGTGCTTCTGTTCATTATCTGATCATAACTCCAGTATCAGTGTAATATTCCTCCAGTGTAGATCAGCTGTTCTCTGTGTGAATATATAGTGCTTCTGTTCATTATCTGATCATAACTCCAGTATCAGTGTAATATTCTCAGTGTAGATCAGCTGTTCTCTGTGTGAATATATAGTGCTTCTGTTCATTATCTGATCATAACTCCAGTATCAGTGTAATATTCCTCCAGTGTAGATCAGCTGTTCTCTGTGTGAATATATAGTGCTTCTGTTCATTATCTGATCATAACTCCAGTATCAGTGTAATATTCCTCCAGTGTAGATCAGCTGTTCTCTGTGTGAATATATAGTGCTTCTGCTCATTATCTGATCATAACTCCAGTATCAGTGTAATATTCCTCCAGTGTAGATCAGCTGTTCTCTGTGTGAATATATGGAGCATTGTAATGTATTCCTGTGATCAAAGCTGAATTTATCATCATTACTCCAATCAATCAATCAATCAATCAATCAATCAACTTTATTTATATATAGCGCTTTTACAATGACGATTGTTTCAAAGCAGCTTCACAGTGTTAAACAGGACAACATTGCAACAAAATTTGATTTGGCTAGTTTAATTTGGATAGTTTATAGAATTATATATGACCAAATTAATAAATTCTATTTGTATATTTAGTTGAGTAACTTGGATCATAATTTGAGTGTCCCCAACTGAGCAAGCCAAGCCAAAGGCGACAGTGGCAAGGAACCAAAACTCCATCAGGGCATGATGGAGAAAAATAAACCTTGGGAGAAACCAGACTCAAATCTTCAGTATCACATGACCCTTCACTAATCACTCTCATATGAGGATCTGATGCTCAACACACATTTATGATTATTATCAGTTCATATTTCTGTGGAAACTCATTTGATTTCTCAGGATTCTTTGATGAGTAGAACGAACAGCATTTATTAGAGATCAATTTAATGTGTCCTTGCTGAAATTAAAAATTAAAAGTTCTTAAAAAAATCTCAATAATAAAAAATAAAATATAAAAAAAATGGTAATAATATAACATTTTGCGCCACTGCGTCACCAAATGGAGTTTCAAACAGGTTTTCTGAAAACTCCCCCCTCTGTCATTGGCCAAATGAACAACTAGCCCCGCCCCCAAATGCCATTGGTTGAGTCAGTGTTGCTGTGTGAGGCTGGACAGAAAGAATCCTCTATTTCCCCCAAAACCCACCGATTAAGACTCGCTTACAACTGACCAAAGCATTTTAACCAATCGCCTTCAAAGATTCCCCACACTCCTAATAAAAAGGAAACACCAGCAGAATTGTGAATAGCTCCATTTTCAGAATTTGTGGTTTAAATAAAGAAAAAAATAATAATAATTACACGGCGTCTACAAGCGACACTTAGCTGAATGAAAAGAGAGACTTCCTCCTCGCGGCAGCACAATGGAAGCGTGTGAACGTCTGGCCTGGTGTTCTGGCTGTTTTACGCCGCGGCTGTGCCACCCACCATGATGAGTAATGAGTGGAGCAGATAGCAGACAGAAGCCCATCAAACTTAACAGCCATGTCCCATCAGGGCATCTCCTGCTGGGCCCTGACCGGCCCTCGCCACACACACACACACACACACACACACAGACGCCACAGCGGGACACTCATATCAGGAAGCAAATAAAGCCACCCGTTTACCTGTTTAGCTCGACTGGGGGAGCAGAGAGATATTCACAGAGCACACAGAAACACTGACTCTCAGCTGAAGAGCAATACACTAATATGAAGCAATGTTGTGAATATTACACAAATTGTGTAATATTCCTCCAGTGTAGATCAGCTGTTCTCTGTGTGAATATATAGTGCTTCTGTTCATTATCTGATCATAACTCCAGTATCAGTGTAATATTCCTCAGTGTAGATCAGCTGTTCTCTGTGTGAATATATAGTGCTTCTGTTCATTATCTGATCATAACTCCAGTATCAGTGTAATATTCCTCCAGTGTAGATCAGCTGTTCTCTGTGTGAATATATAGCGCTTCTGTTCATTATCTGATCATAACTCCAGTATCAGTGTAATATTCCTCCAGTGTAGATCAGCTGTTCTCTGTGTGAATATATAGTGCTTCTGTTCATTATCTGATCATAACTCCAGTATCAGTGTAATATTCCTCCAGTGTAGATCAGCTGTTCTCTGTGTGAATATATAGCGCTTCTGTTCATTATCTGATCATAACTCCAGTATCAGTGTAATATTCCTCCAGTGTAGATCAGCTGTTCTCTGTGTGAATATATAGCGCTTCTGTTCATTATCTGATCATAACTCCAGTATCAGTGTAATATTCCTCCAGTGTAGATCAGCTGTTCTCTGTGTGAATATATAGCGCTTCTGTTCATTATCTGATCATAACTCCAGTATCAGTGTAATATTCCTCAGTGTAGATCAGCTGTTCTCTGTGTGAATATATAGTGCTTCTGTTCATCTGATCATAACTCCAGTATCAGTGTAATATTCCTCAGTGTAGATCAGCTGTTCTCTGTGTGAATATATAGCGCTTCTGTTCATTATCTGATCATAACTCCAGTATCAGTGTAATATTCCTCCAGTGTAGATCAGCTGTTCTCTGTGTGAATATATAGCGCTTCTGTTCATTATCTGATCATAACTCCAGTATCAGTGTAATATTCCTCCAGTGTAGATCAGCTGTTCTCTGTGTGAATATATAGTGCTTCTGTTCATTATCTGATCATAACTCCAGTATCAGTGTAATATTCCTCCAGTGTAGATCAGCTGTTCTCTGTGTGAATATATAGTGCTTCTGTTCATTATCTGATCATAACTCCAGTATCAGTGTAATATTCCTCCAGTGTAGATCAGCTGTTCTCTGTGTGAATATATAGTGCTTCTGTTCATTATCTGATCATAACTCCAGTATCAGTGTAATATTCCTCCAGTGTAGATCAGCTGTTCTCTGTGTGAATATATAGTGCTTCTGTTCATTATCTGATCATAACTCCAGTATCAGTGTAATATTCCTCCAGTGTAGATCAGCTGTTCTCTGTGTGAATATATAGCGCTTCTGTTCATTATCTGATCATAACTCCAGTATCAGTGTAATATTCCTCCAGTGTAGATCAGCTGTTCTCTGTGTGAATATATAGTGCTTCTGTTCATTATCTGATCATAACTCCAGTATCAGTGTAATATTCTCCAGTGTAGATCCTGTTCTCTGTGTGAATATATAGTGCTTCTGTTCATTATCTGATCATAACTCCAGTATCAGTGTAATATTCCTCCAGTGTAGATCAGCTGTTCTCTGTGTGAATATATAGTGCTTCTGTTCATTATCTGATCATAACTCCAGTATCAGTGTAATATTCCTCCAGTGTAGATCAGCTGTTCTCTGTGTGAATATATAGTGCTTCTGTTCATTATCTGATCATAACTCCAGTATCAGTGTAATATTCCTCCAGTGTAGATCAGCTGTTCTCTGTGTGAATATATAGTGCTTCTGTTCATTATCTGATCATAACTCCAGTATCAGTGTAATATTCCTCCAGTGTAGATCAGCTGTTCTCTGTGTGAATATATAGTGCTTCTGTTCATTATCTGATCATAACTCCAGTATCAGTGTAATATTCCTCCAGTGTAGATCAGCTGTTCTCTGTGTGAATATATAGTGCTTCTGTTCATTATCTGATCATAACTCCAGTATCAGTGTAATATTCCTCCAGTGTAGATCAGCTGTTCTCTGTGTGAATATATAGCGCTTCTGTTCATTATCTGATCATAACTCCAGTATCAGTGTAATATTCCTCAGTGTAGATCAGCTGTTCTCTGTGTGAATATATAGTGCTTCTGTTCATTATCTGATCATAACTCCAGTATCAGTGTAATATTCCTCCAGTGTAGATCAGCTGTTCTCTGTGTGAATATATAGCGCTGTTCATTATCTGATCATAACTCCAGTATCAGTGTAATATTCCTCCAGTGTAGATCAGCTGTTCTCTGTGTGAATATATAGTGCTTCTGTTCATTATCTGATCATAACTCCAGTATCAGTGTAATATTCCTCCAGTGTAGATCAGCTGTTCTCTGTGTGAATATATAGTGCTTCTGTTCATTATCTGATCATAACTCCAGTATCAGTGTAATATTCCTCCAGTGTAGATCAGCTGTTCTCTGTGTGAATATATAGTGCTTCTGTTCATTATCTGATCATAACTCCAGTATCAGTGTAATATTCCTCCAGTGTAGATCAGCTGTTCTCTGTGTGAATATATAGTGCTTCTGTTCATTATCTGATCATAACTCCAGTATCAGTGTAATATTCCTCCAGTGTAGATCAGCTGTTCTCTGTGTGAATATATAGTGCTTCTGTTCATTATCTGATCATAACTCCAGTATCAGTGTAATATTCCTCCAGTGTAGATCAGCTGTTCTCTGTGTGAATATATAGTGCTTCTGTTCATTATCTGATCATAACTCCAGTATCAGTGTAATATTCCTCCAGTGTAGATCAGCTGTTCTCTGTGTGAATATATAGTGCTTCTGTTCATTATCTGATCATAACTCCAGTATCAGTGTAATATTCCTCCAGTGTAGATCAGCTGTTCTCTGTGTGAATATATAGTGCTTCTGTTCATTATCTGATCATAACTCCAGTATCAGTGTAATATTCCTCCAGTGTAGATCAGCTGTTCTCTGTGTGAATATATAGTGCTTCTGTTCATTATCTGATCATAACTCCAGTATCAGTGTAATATTCCTCCAGTGTAGATCAGCTGTTCTCTGTGTGAATATATAGCGCTTCTGTTCATTATCTGATCATAACTCCAGTATCAGTGTAATATTCCTCCAGTGTAGATCAGCTGTTCTCTGTGTGAATATATAGTGCTTCTGTTCATTATCTGATCATAACTCCAGTATCAGTGTAATATTCCTCCAGTGTAGATCAGCTGTTCTCTGTGTGAATATATAGTGCTTCTGTTCATTATCTGATCATAACTCCAGTATCAGTGTAATATTCCTCCAGTGTAGATCAGCTGTTCTCTGTGTGAATATATAGTGCTTCTGTTCATTATCTGATCATAACTCCAGTATCAGTGTAATATTCCTCCAGTGTAGATCAGCTGTTCTCTGTGTGAATATATAGTGCTTCTGTTCATTATCTGATCATAACTCCAGTATCAGTGTAATATTCCTCCAGTGTAGATCAGCTGTTCTCTGTGTGAATATATAGTGCTTCTGTTCATTATCTGATCATAACTCCAGTATCAGTGTAATATTCCTCCAGTGTAGATCAGCTGTTCTCTGTGTGAATATATAGTGCTTCTGTTCATTATCTGATCATAACTCCAGTATCAGTGTAATATTCCTCCAGTGTAGATCAGCTGTTCTCTGTGTGAATATATAGTGCTTCTGTTCATTATCTGATCATAACTCCAGTATCAGTGTAATATTCCTCCAGTGTAGATCAGCTGTTCTCTGTGTGAATATATAGTGCTTCTGTTCATTATCTGATCATAACTCCAGTATCAGTGTAATATTCCTCCAGTGTAGATCAGCTGTTCTCTGTGTGAATATATAGCGCTTCTGTTCATTATCTGATCATAACTCCAGTATCAGTGTAATATTCCTCCAGTGTAGATCAGCTGTTCTCTGTGTGAATATATAGTGCTTCTGCTCATTATCTGATCATAACTCCAGTATCAGTGTAATATTCCTCCAGTGTAGATCAGCTGTTCTCTGTGTGAATATATAGTGCTTCTGTTCATTATCTGATCATAACTCCAGTATCAGTGTAATATTCCTCCAGTGTAGATCAGCTGTTCTCTGTGTGAATATATAGTGCTGTTCATTATCTGATCATAACTCCAGTATCAGTGTAATATTCCTCCAGTGTAGATCAGCTGTTCTCTGTGTGAATATATAGTGCTTCTGTTCATTATCTGATCATAACTCCAGTATCAGTGTAATATTCCTCAGTGTAGATCAGCTGTTCTCTGTGTGAATATATAGTGCTTCTGTTCATTATCTGATCATAACTCCAGTATCAGTGTAATATTCCTCCAGTGTAGATCAGCTGTTCTCTGTGTGAATATATAGTGCTTCTGTTCATTATCTGATCATAACTCCAGTATCAGTGTAATATTCCTCCAGTGTAGATCAGCTGTTCTCTGTGTGAATATATAGTGCTTCTGTTCATTATCTGATCATAACTCCAGTATCAGTGTAATATTCCTCCAGTGTAGATCAGCTGTTCTCTGTGAATATATATAGTGCTTCTGTTCATTATCTGATCATAACTCCAGTATCAGTGTAATATTCCTCCAGTGTAGATCAGCTGTTCTCTGTGTGAATATATAGTGCTTCTGTTCATTATCTGATCATAACTCCAGTATCAGTGTAATATTCCTCCAGTGTAGATCAGCTGTTCTCTGTGTGAATATATAGTGCTTCTGTTCATTATCTGATCATAACTCCAGTATCAGTGTAATATTCCTCAGTGTAGATCAGCTGTTCTCTGTGTGAATATATAGTGCTTCTGTTCATTATCTGATCATAACTCCAGTATCAGTGTAATATTCCTCAGTGTAGATCAGCTGTTCTCTGTGTGAATATATAGTGCTTCTGTTCATTATCTGATCATAACTCCAGTATCAGTGTAATATTCCTCCAGTGTAGATCAGCTGTTCTCTGTGTGAATATATAGTGCTTCTGTTCATTATCTGATCATAACTCCAGTATCAGTGTAATATTCCTCCAGTGTAGATCAGCTGTTCTCTGTGTGAATATATAGTGCTTCTGTTCATTATCTGATCATAACTCCAGTATCAGTGTAATATTCCTCCAGTGTAGATCAGCTGTTCTCTGTGTGAATATATAGTGCTTCTGTTCATTATCTGATCATAACTCCAGTATCAGTGTAATATTCCTCCAGTGTAGATCAGCTGTTCTCTGTGTGAATATATAGCGCTTCTGTTCATTATCTGATCATAACTCCAGTATCAGTGTAATATTCCTCCAGTGTAGATCAGCTGTTCTCTGTGTGAATATATAGTGCTTCTGTTCATTATCTGATCATAACTCCAGTATCAGTGTAATATTCCTCCAGTGTAGATCAGCTGTTCTCTGTGTGAATATATAGTGCTTCTGTTCATTATCTGATCATAACTCCAGTATCAGTGTAATATTCCTCCAGTGTAGATCAGCTGTTCTCTGTGTGAATATATAGTGCTTCTGTTCATTATCTGATCATAACTCCAGTATCAGTGTAATATTCCTCAGTGTAGATCAGCTGTTCTCTGTGTGAATATATAGTGCTTCTGTTCATTATCTGATCATAACTCCAGTATCAGTGTAATATTCCTCCAGTGTAGATCAGCTGTTCTCTGTGTGAATATATAGTGCTTCTGTCATTATCTGATCATAACTCCAGTATCAGTGTAATATTCCTCCAGTGTAGATCAGCTGTTCTCTGTGTGAATATATAGTGCTTCTGTTCATTATCTGATCATAACTCCAGTATCAGTGTAATATTCCTCCAGTGTAGATCAGCTGTTCTCTGTGTGAATATATAGTGCTTCTGTTCATTATCTGATCATAACTCCAGTATCAGTGTAATATTCCTCCAGTGTAGATCAGCTGTTCTCTGTGTGAATATATAGTGCTTCTGTTCATTATCTGATCATAACTCCAGTATCAGTGTAATATTCCTCAGTGTAGATCAGCTGTTCTCTGTGTGAATATATAGTGCTTCTGTTCATTATCTGATCATAACTCCAGTATCAGTGTAATATTCCTCCAGTGTAGATCAGCTGTTCTCTGTGTGAATATATAGTGCTTCTGTTCATTATCTGATCATAACTCCAGTATCAGTGTAATATTCCTCCAGTGTAGATCAGCTGTTCTCTGTGTGAATATATAGCGCTTCTGTTCATTATCTGATCATAACTCCAGTATCAGTGTAATATTCCTCCAGTGTAGATCAGCTGTTCTCTGTGTGAATATATAGCGCTTCTGTTCATTATCTGATCATAACTCCAGTATCAGTGTAATATTCCTCCAGTGTAGATCAGCTGTTCTCTGTGTGAATATATAGTGCTTCTGTTCATTATCTGATCATAACTCCAGTATCAGTGTAATATTCCTCAGTGTAGATCAGCTGTTCTCTGTGTGAATATATAGCGCTTCTGTTCATTATCTGATCATAACTCCAGTATCAGTGTAATATTCCTCCAGTGTAGATCAGCTGTTCTCTGTGTGAATATATAGTGCTTCTGTTCATTATCTGATCATAACTCCAGTATCAGTGTAATATTCCTCAGTGTAGATCAGCTGTTCTCTGTGTGAATATATAGTGCTTCTGTTCATTATCTGATCATAACTCCAGTATCAGTGTAATATTCCTCCAGTGTAGATCAGCTGTTCTCTGTGTGAATATATAGTGCTTCTGTTCATTATCTGATCATAACTCCAGTATCAGTGTAATATTCCTCCAGTGTAGATCAGCTGTTCTCTGTGTGAATATATAGTGCTTCTGTTCATTATCTGATCATAACTCCAGTATCAGTGTAATATTCCTCCAGTGTAGATCAGCTGTTCTCTGTGTGAATATATAGTGCTTCTGTTCATTATCTGATCATAACTCCAGTATCAGTGTAATATTCCTCAGTGTAGATCAGCTGTTCTCTGTGTGAATATATAGTGCTTCTGTTCATTATCTGATCATAACTCCAGTATCAGTGTAATATTCCTCCAGTGTAGATCAGCTGTTCTCTGTGTGAATATATAGTGCTTCTGTTCATTATCTGATCATAACTCCAGTATCAGTGTAATATTCCTCCAGTGTAGATCAGCTGTTCTCTGTGTGAATATATAGTGCTTCTGTTCATTATCTGATCATAACTCCAGTATCAGTGTAATATTCCTCCAGTGTAGATCAGCTGTTCTCTGTGTGAATATATAGTGCTTCTGTTCATTATCTGATCATAACTCCAGTATCAGTGTAATATTCCTCCAGTGTAGATCAGCTGTTCTCTGTGTGAATATATAGTGCTTCTGTTCATTATCTGATCATAACTCCAGTATCAGTGTAATATTCCTCCAGTGTAGATCAGCTGTTCTCTGTGTGAATATATAGTGCTTCTGTTCATTATCTGATCATAACTCCAGTATCAGTGTAATATTCCTCCAGTGTAGATCAGCTGTTCTCTGTGTGAATATATAGCGCTTCTGTTCATTATCTGATCATAACTCCAGTATCAGTGTAATATTCCTCCAGTGTAGATCAGCTGTTCTCTGTGTGAATATATAGTGCTTCTGTTCATTATCTGATCATAACTCCAGTATCAGTGTAATATTCCTCCAGTGTAGATCAGCTGTTCTCTGTGTGAATATATAGTGCTTCTGTTCATTATCTGATCATAACTCCAGTATCAGTGTAATATTCCTCCAGTGTAGATCAGCTGTTCTCTGTGTGAATATATAGTGCTTCTGTTCATTATCTGATCATAACTCCAGTATCAGTGTAATATTCCTCCAGTGTAGATCAGCTGTTCTCTGTGTGAATATATAGTGCTTCTGTTCATTATCTGATCATAACTCCAGTATCAGTGTAATATTCCTCAGTGTAGATCAGCTGTTCTCTGTGTGAATATATAGTGCTTCTGTTCATTATCTGATCATAACTCCAGTATCAGTGTAATATTCCTCCAGTGTAGATCAGCTGTTCTCTGTGTGAATATATAGTGCTTCTGTTCATTATCTGATCATAACTCCAGTATCAGTGTAATATTCCTCCAGTGTAGATCAGCTGTTCTCTGTGTGAATATATAGCGCTTCTGTTCATTATCTGATCATAACTCCAGTATCAGTGTAATATTCCTCCAGTGTAGATCAGCTGTTCTCTGTGTGAATATATAGTGCTTCTGTTCATTATCTGATCATAACTCCAGTATCAGTGTAATATTCCTCCAGTGTAGATCAGCTGTTCTCTGTGTGAATATATAGCGCTTCTGTTCATTATCTGATCATAACTCCAGTATCAGTGTAATATTCCTCCAGTGTAGATCAGCTGTTCTCTGTGTGAATATATAGCTTCTGTTCATTATCTGATCATAACTCCAGTATCAGTGTAATATTCCTCCAGTGTAGATCAGCTGTTCTCTGTGTGAATATATAGTGCTTCTGTTCATTATCTGATCATAACTCCAGTATCAGTGTAATATTCCTCCAGTGTAGATCAGCTGTTCTCTGTGTGAATATATAGTGCTTCTGTTCATTATCTGATCATAACTCCAGTATCAGTGTAATATTCCTCCAGTGTAGATCAGCTGTTCTCTGTGTGAATATATAGCGCTTCTGTTCATTATCTGATCATAACTCCAGTATCAGTGTAATATTCCTCCAGTGTAGATCAGCTGTCTGTGTGAATATATAGTGCTTCTGTTCATTATCTGATCATAACTCCAGTATCAGTGTAATATTCCTCCAGTGTAGATCAGCTGTTCTCTGTGTGAATATATAGTGCTTCTGTTCATTATCTGATCATAACTCCAGTATCAGTGTAATATTCCTCCAGTGTAGATCAGCTGTTCTCTGTGTGAATATATAGTGCTTCTGTTCATTATCTGATCATAACTCCAGTATCAGTGTAATATTCCTCCAGTGTAGATCAGCTGTTCTCTGTGTGAATATATAGTGCTTCTGTTCATTATCTGATCATAACTCCAGTATCAGTGTAATATTCCTCAGTGTAGATCAGCTGTTCTCTGTGTGAATATATAGCGCTTCTGTTCATTATCTGATCATAACTCCAGTATCAGTGTAATATTCCTCCAGTGTAGATCAGCTGTTCTCTGTGTGAATATATAGTGCTTCTGTTCATTATCTGATCATAACTCCAGTATCAGTGTAATATTCCTCCAGTGTAGATCAGCTGTTCTCTGTGTGAATATATAGTGCTTCTGTTCATTATCTGATCATAACTCCAGTATCAGTGTAATATTCCTCCAGTGTAGATCAGCTGTTCTCTGTGTGAATATATAGTGCTTCTGTTCATTATCTGATCATAACTCCAGTATCAGTGTAATATTCCTCCAGTGTAGATCAGCTGTTCTCTGTGTGAATATATAGTGCTTCTGTTCATTATCTGATCATAACTCCAGTATCAGTGTAATATTCCTCAGTGTAGATCAGCTGTTCTCTTTGTGAATATATAGTGCTTCTGTTCATTATCTGATCATAACTCCAGTATCAGTGTAATATTCCTCCGTGTAGATCAGCTGTTCTCTGTGTGAATATATAGTGCTTCTGCTCATTATCTGATCATAACTCCAGTATCAGTGTAATATTCCTCCAGTGTAGATCAGCTGTTCTCTGTGTGAATATATAGTGCTTCTGTTCATTATCTGATCATAACTCCAGTATCAGTGTAATATTCCTCCAGTGTAGATCGGCTGTTCTCTGTGTGAATATATAGTGCTTCTGTTCATTATCTGATCATAACTCCAGTATCAGTGTAATATTCCTCAGTGTAGATCGGCTGTTCTCTGTGTGAATATATAGTGCTTCTGTTCATTATCTGATCATAACTCCAGTATCAGTGTAATATTCCTCCAGTGTAGATCAGCTGTTCTCTGTGTGAATATATAATCTAAACACCTCCTCACAGGTCATGAAGCGCAATCATCTGGGATATATCCCGCTGGATATTTATTGGGAAAACACAAGATTTTATGTCCAATCAGAGCTTTTCTCTTAAATATCTGCTGAATAAATGCATACAACCTCTCGGTCACAATACAACATCTTTCACTGTTTTAATATAAAAACATAGTTTGTAGTCGTTGGAGTTAATATTAGGAATTTGAGCTTTTGAAAGAAGCTTTTTCTTGTACCAGTTTTTGAAATGTAAAGGTTTGTGTTGATCATAAATATTATACATCAGAAATCTAGATGAAAGAAACCATCTTGACTTAAGTGCAATAATTCTGACAAAACTTAAGAAATTACTAAAATGGCAATAAACATTATTATAATTTTAGAGATAATTTAATCATTATCGTGCAGCCCTACTTTTGGGAATATTAGTGGACTAAAATAAATATTATTTATTTTATATTTTGTAAATGGTATATATATAAAATGTACAATATATGTACAATATTATATATATATACATTTTTAAATATTATTATACTGTACATATATTGTATATTATATATATAAATAATTCAAATTAAAATAATAAAACAATTGTTCTTTCTACATAATATTATTTAAGAGTAAATATTGAAAAAAAAAATATATATATATATATATATTTTTTTTTTATATATTATTTTTTTTATAATATATTGTACATACATATAAATACACTCGTCTAAAGGATTATTAGGAACACCTGTTCAATTTCTCATTAATGCAATTATCTAATCAACCAATCACATGGCAGTTGCTTCAGTGCATTTAGGGGTGTGGTCCTGGTCAAGACAATCTCCTGAACTCCAAACTGAATGTCAGAATGGGAAAGAAAGGGGATTTAAGACATTTTGAGCGTGGCATGGTTGTTGGTGCCAGACGGGCCGCTCTGAGTATTTCACAATCTGCTCAGTTACTGGGATTTTTACATACAACCATTTCTAGGGTTTACAAAGAATGGTGTGAAAAGGGAAACACATCCAGTATGCGGCAGTCCTGTGGGAGAAAATGCCTTGTTGATGCTAGAGGTCAGAGGAGAATGGGCCGACTGATTCAAGCTGATAGAAGAGCAACTTTGACTGAAATAACCCCTCGTTACAACCGAGGTATGCAGCAAAGCATTTGTGAAGCCACAACAAATGGTGGTGGTGTAATGGTGTGGGGGATGTTTTCACTGTGCAGGCTGGTGGTGGTGGTGTAATGGTGTGGGGATGTTTTCTTGGCACACTTTAGGCCCCTTAGTGCCAATTGGGCATGGTTTAAATGCCACGGCCTACCTGAGCATTGTTTCTGACCATGTCCATCCCTTTATGACCACATGTTCCCATCCTCTGATGGCTACTTCCAGCAGGATAATGCACCATGTCACAAAGCTCCAATCATTTCAAATTGGTTTCTTGAACATGACAATGAGTTCACTGAACTAAAATGGCCCCACAGTCACCAGATCTCAACCCAATAGAGCATCTTTGGGATGTGGTGGAACGGAGCCGTGCCCTGGATGTGCATCCCACAAATCTCCATCAACTGCAAGATGCTATCCTATCAATATGGGCCAACATTTCTAAAGAATGCTTTCAGCACCTTGTTGAATCAATGCCATGTAGAATTAAGGCGAAAGGGGGTCAAACACAGTATTAGTGTGTGCTCCTAATAATCCTTTAGGTGAGTGTATATTTTATAATTAAAATTAAAATAAATTAAAATATTTTTAAATAATATTACTTAAAAGTAAATATTGTAAATTTACATAAACACGCACAAACACACACTCACACACTTATGTTTTATCATTCACATTATTTAAAAATATTCAACATTTATTTTTAAATAATAGTATTGAAAGTATATATTGTAAATATATATAATTTAAATGATAAATTATTTAAAAATATATCTCAGTAATATTACTTGAACTGAATGAATATTCATTATTACTGTATTTTAATATAAAGTGTTCAGATTATTCGAGTAATGAGAATCTCTCATCAAACCCTGTTTAATGACGAGCACGACACACCTCGAGCGGAGATTTCTCATGCGCTCTTTCAGATAAATCACTGCAGCAGTTTGGGATGGTCCTGTCCGGCCGAATCCTAAAAGGATTGAGTCTATTTTTGGGAGAGTTTGGCACTGCCGCTTATTTGCAAAGCAAATCAATTCTTGGAATCTGCCCCTGTGAGCGACTGGAACTGCTTTCAGCTCTCGTTTCCTCCCACTTTCGCTTGAACAAGCACAGAAGTTGTCAAACTCTCTTGGCGTGTGAAGGCCGGAGCGGTCACACGAAAGATAAAGAGAGCAAACACAAAAAGGCCAGACAAAGGGCCGGGTGTGAATGGAGGGTGAGGGTGAAGCTGTGGCATGCTAATGAAGCTCTGATACTCTCTGACGCAGGGCCGCGGGGTTAATTACCATCACAACGGCCTGACCCATCACAGGACCCGGCCCGCTCCAGCGCTGACTGACCCATCACAGGGCCCGCTCCAGCGCTGACTGACCCATCACAGGACAGGGCCCGCTCCAGCGCTGACTGACCCATCACAGGACAGGGCCCGCTCCAGCGCTGACTGACCCATCACAGGACAGGGCCCGCTCCAGCGCTGACTGACCCATCACAGGACAGGACCCGCTCCAGCGCTGACTGACCCATCACAGGACAGGGCCCACTCCAGCGCTGACTGACCCATCACAGGACAGGGCCCGCTCCAGCGCTGACTGACCCATCACAGGACAGGGCCCGCTCCAGCGCTGACTGACCCATCACAGGGCCCGCTCCAGCGCTGACTGACCCATCACAGGGCCCGCTCCAGCGCTGACTGACCCATCACAGGACAGGGCCCGCTCCAGCGCTGACTGACCCATCACAGGACAGGACCCGCTCCAGCGCTGACTGACCCATCACAGGACAGGCCCACTCCAGCGCTGACTGACCCATCACAGGACAGGGCCCACTCCAGCGCTGACTGACCCATCACAGGACAGGGCCCGCTCCAGCGCTGACTGACCCATCACAGGACAGGACCCGCTCCAGCGCTGACTGACCCATCACAGGACAGGGCCCGCTCCAGCGCTGACTGACCCATCACAGGACAGGGCCCGCTCCAGCGCTGACTGACCCATCACAGGACAGGGCCCGCTCCAGCGCTGACTGACCCATCACAGGACAGGGCCCGCTCCAGCGCTGACTGACCCATCACAGGACAGGGCCCGCTCCAGCGCTGACTGACCCATCACAGGACAGGGCCCGCTCCAGCGCTGACTGACCCATCACAGGACAGGACCCGCTCCAGCGCTGACTGACCCATCACAGGACAGGACCCGCCCCAGCGCTGACTGACCCATCACAGGACAGGGCCCACTCCAGCGCTGACTGACCCATCACAGGACAGGGCCCACTCCAGCGCTGACTGACCCATCACAGGACAGGGCCCGCTCCAGCACTGACTGACCCATCACAGGACAGGACCCGCTCCAGCGCTGACTGACCCATCACAGGACAGGGCCCGCTCCAGCGCTGACTGACCCATCACAGGACAGGGCCCGCTCCAGCGCTGACTGACCCATCACAGGACAGGGCCCGCTCCAGCACTGACTGACCCATCACAGGGCCCGCTCCAGCGCTGACTGACCCATCACAGGGCCCGCTCCAGCGCTGACTGACCCATCACAGGGCCCGCTCCAGCGCTGACTGACCCATCACAGGACAGGGCCCGCTCCAGCGCTGACTGACCCATCACAGGACAGGACCCGCTCCAGCGCTGACTGACCCATCACAGGACAGGACCCGCCCCAGCGCTGACTGACCCATCACAGGACAGGGCCCGCTCCAGCGCTGACTGACCCATCACAGGACAGGGCCCGCTCCAGCGCTGACTGACCCATCACAGGACAGGCCCGCTCCAGCGCTGACTGACCCATCACAGGACAGGGCCCGCTCCAGCGCTGACTGACCCATCACAGGACAGGCCCGCCCAGCGCTGACTGACCCATCACAGGACAGGGCCCGCTCCAGCGCTGACTGACCCATCACAGGACAGGACCCGCTCCAGCGCTGACTGACCCATCACAGGACAGGGCCCGCTCCAGCGCTGACTGACCCATCACAGGACAGGGCCCGCTCCAGCGCTGACTGACCCATCACAGGACAGGGCCCGCTCCAGCGCTGACTGACCCATCACAGGACAGGGCCCGCTCCAGCGCTGACTGACCCATCACAGGACAGGGCCCGCTCCAGTGCTGACTGACCCATTAAAGGACAGGGCCCGCTCCAGCGCTGACTGACCCATCACAGGACAGGGCCCGCTCCAGCGCTGACTGACCCATCACAGGACAGGACCCGCTCAGCGCTGACTGATCCATCACAGGACAGGACCCGCTCCAGTGCTGACTGACCCATCACAGGACAGGGCCCGCTCCAGTGCTGACTGACCTTCACAGGACAGGGCCCGCTCAGCGCTGACTGACCCATCACAGGACAGGGCCCGCTCCAGCGCTGACTGACCCATCACAGGACAGGACCCGCTCCAGCGCTGACTGACCCATCACAGGACAGGCCCGCCCAGCGCTGACTGACCCATCACAGGACAGGGCCCGCTCCAGCGCTGACTGACCCATCACAGGACAGGGCCCGCTCCAGCGCTGACTGACCCATCACAGGACAGGGCCCGCTCCAGCGCTGACTGACCCATCACAGGACAGGGCCCGCTCCAGCGCTGACTGACCCATCACAGGACACGGCCCGCTCCAGCGCTGACTGACCCATCACAGGACAGGCCCGCTCCAGCGCTGACTGACCCATCACAGGACAGGGCCCGCTCCAGCGCTGACTGACCCATCACAGGACACGGCCCGCTCCAGCGCTGACTGACCCATCACAGGACAGGGCCCGCTCCAGCGCTGACTGACCCATCACAGGACAGGGCCCGCTCCAGCGCTGACTGACCCATCACAGGACAGGGCCCGCCCAGCGCTGACTGACCCATCACAGGACAGGGCCCGCTCCAGCGCTGACTGACCCATCACAGGACAGGGCCCGCTCCAGCGCTGACTGACCCATCACAGGACAGGGCCCGCTCCAGCGCTGACTGACCCATCACAGGACAGGGTCCGCTCCAGCGCTGACTGACCCATCACAGGACAGGGCCCGCCCAGCGCTGACTGACCCATCACAGGACAGGGCCCGCTCCAGCGCTGACTGACCCATCACAGGACAGGGCCCGCTCCAGCGCTGACTGACCCATCACAGGACAGGGCCCGCTCCAGCGCTGACTGACCCATCACAGGACAGGGCCCGCTCCAGCGCTGACTGACCCATCACAGGACAGGACCCGCTCCAGCGCTGACTGACCCATCACAGGACAGGGCCCGCTCCAGCGCTGACTGACCCATCACAGGACAGGACCCGCTCCAGCGCTGACTGACCCATCACAGGACAGGACCCGCTCCAGCGCTGACTGACCCATCACAGGACAGGACCCGCTCCAGCGCTGACTGACCCATCACAGGACAGGGCCCGCTCCAGCGCTGACTGACCCATCACAGGACAGGGCCCGCTCAGCGCTGACTGACCCATCACAGGACAGGGCCCGCTCAGCGCTGACTGACCCATCACAGGACAGGCCCGCTCCAGCGCTGACTGACCCATCACAGGACAGGGCCCGCTCCAGCGCTGACTGACCCATCAGAGGACAGGGCCCGCTCCAGCGCTGACTGACCCATCACAGGACAGGACCCGCTCCAGCGCTGACTGACCCATCACAGGACAGGACCCGCTCCAGCGCTGACTGACCCATCACAGGACAGGGCCCGCTCCAGCGCTGACTGACCCATCACAGGACAGGGCCCGCTCCAGCGCTGACTGACCCATCACAGGACAGGGCCCGCTCCAGCGCTGACTGACCCATCACAGGACAGGGCCCGCTCCAGCGCTGACTGTCCCATCACAGGACAGGGCCCCGCTCCAGCGCTGACTGACCCATCACAGGACAGGGCCCGCTCCAGCGCTGACTGACCCATCACAGGACAGGGCTCGCTCCAGCGCTGACTGTCCCATCACAGGACAGGGCCCGCTCCAGCGCTGACTGACCCATCACAGGACAGGGCCCGCTCCAGCGCTGACTGACCCATCACAGGACAGGGCCCGCTCCAGCGCTGACTGACCCATCACAGGACAGGACCCGCTCCAGCGCTGACTGACCCATCACAGGACACGGCCCGCTCCAGCGCTGACTGACCCATCACAGGACAGGGCCCGCTCCAGCGCTGACTGACCCATCACAGGACAGGGCCCGCTCCAGCGCTGACTGACCCATCACAGGACAGGGCCCGCTCCAGCGCTGACTGACCCATCACAGGACAGGGCCCGCTCCAGCGCTGACTGACCCATCACAGGACAGGACCCGCTCCAGTGCTGACTGACCTATCACAGGACAGGGCCCGCTCCAGCGCTGACTGACCCATCACAGGACAGGGCCCGCTCCAGCGCTGACTGACCTATCATAGGACAGGGCCCGCTCCAGCGCTGACTGACCCCAGGGTCACTGTTTCTTTGTTTAAATAATTAACCAGCTTTGCTTGAGTTCTGCTGGAGGAGCGACTCCACGAAGAGCCGGACACTGAGCGCTGTTGCACACATCACCGCTGCTTTTGTGTGACTCAGGAGAGGCACAACAGGTTGAGCTATTCACACACACACACACAAACACACACACACATAAACACACACACTGTATGGAACAATGAACGGGGAAACCCCATATGAGCAGCCCAGTGTGAGTCCTGCTTTGTGTTGTGAGGACTTTACAAACAGATCACTTCATTAAGAGATGAGCGGCATGTGTGAGCACACATACTCTAAACACAAACCACACGCACACACACACACACACACACACACACACACTAAACACACACACACACTAAACACACACACTAAACACACACTAAACACACACACACTCTGCACCAACAACACAAAAAATCCCGACATTTACACCCCTCGACACACTGTTTAAAAGTTTTACATCATAAAAATATGTTTATGTAAATCCATCCATCTATGGTTTTATCCATCTATCTATCCACCCATCCATCTATGGTTCTATCCACCCATCCATCAACCCATCCATCCATCTATGGTTTTATCCATCCAGCCATCCATTCACCTATCCATCCATCCACCCACCCATCCATCGTTCCATCCATCTATGGTTCTATCCATCTATCCATCACCCCATCCATCCATCTATGGTTCTATCATTCCATCCATCCATCATTTCATCCATCTGTGGTTCTATCATTCCATCCATCTATCCACCCATCCATCCATTCATCCATCCATCCACCCACCCACCCACCCATCATTCCATCCATCCATCCATCCATCCATGGTTCTATCCATCGATCCATCCATCCATCCACCCATAATTCCATCCACCCATCCATCCATCTATGGTTCTATCCATCTATCCATCCACCCATCCATCCATCTATGGTTCTATCATTCCATCCATCCATCCATCCATCTATGGTTCTATCATTCCATCCATCCATCCATCCATCTATCCATTTACCCATAATTCCATCCATCGTTCCATCCATCTATGGTTCTATCCATCTATCCATCCACCCATCCATCCATCTATGGTTCTATCATTCCATCCATCCATCCATCCATCCATCCATCCATCTATGGTTCTATCCATCCATCCATCCACCCATCTATCCATCTATGGTTCTATCCATCTATCCATCTATCCATCCACCCATCCATCCATCTATGGTTCTATCATTCCATCCATCCATCCATCCATCCATCCATCCATCTATGGTTCTATCCATCCATCCATCCACCCATCCATCCATCTATGGTTCTATCATTCCATCCATCCATCCATCCATCCATCCATCCATCCATCCATCCATCTATGGTTCTATCCATCCATCCATCCACCCATCCATCCATCTATGGTTCTATCATTCCATCCATCCATCCATCTATGGTTCTATCCATCCATCCATCCATCCATCCATCCATCCATCCATCTATGGTTCTATCCATCCATCCATCCATCCATCCATCCATCCATCTATGGTTCTATCATTCCATCCATCTATGGTTCTATCTTTTCATCCATCCATCCATCCACTCATCTATGGTTCTATCCATCTATCTATATATCCATCCTTTCATTCATTGTTCCATCCATCCATCCAGCCATAAAACTTCAAGTTTTTTAACTTTCCCTTAACCTTTCAAGTCTTTTCCATTAGTTCAAACTCTGTTTCCGTTGTTTTTCTAGCTAAAAATGATTTACAAGAATTTCAGTCCGTTTTAATTCCCAAAACCAGAAGTGCAGTCCTGCGTTTCTACACCACATCAAATCCAGGAACTGAATTGCAATATAAGACATATTCTCGATTCAATTCTGGAGCACAACCCAGCATGATATAAGGGCACAGAGCACGCTTTAAACCCAAACCATTAACTCGACACAACATCTCACGACATGACAGAGAGAAACATGAAGCAACAGGCAAAGATCTGACGCATGAACACATAACATGAGCCCAGACTGAACTCAGTCCCACCCAGAGAACGACAACATATGCATTACTAATTACCATGATAAAAAACATGATCGTGAAGTGCGCCTGACAGATAGCTAGCAACAGAAACACACTCGCTCAAAGCATGGCATGATCTCCTCATGTTCTCCGACGCTCAGAGATGAAGAGGGAACGCCCAACGCTCAGACACGCAAACAGCCAAATCCTTCTTTAACACAGCAGCTCTTGATGAATGACTGGGGACAGCGCCGCTGCCAAGACCCAACACTGGCCAACTCCACGGAAAGAGCAGGTCTTTTGTTGCATTCGAGCGCAAACACAAAGCGGCTCCGCTGTTAAAGCGCGGTGGATCTCCTCTTTGAAGCCCTCTGACATCCTCATTACCTCTTGTGAAGAAATGAATTTGTGTTTTGCCTTGTTAATGTCTGTTCTTCTTGGCTGAGCTTCACTCGTCATGACTTTAGTTACACTTTACGACAACATTAGTTCATGCATTAGCTAATATAAAATAACAACGAGCATTTGTAAAACCGTAAATGTGTTGTACCCTATGTGAGATGCATGACTCAAAATGAAGCTGCAACACAAAACATGCACACATTTAAAGGAATCTGTGTGTAACGGCTGTTGTGTGAACGAGCGTCACGCATGATGCCTTCCTGTGAACGTGTAGGGACTCAACACAGGACACGTCTGTAACCTCAGCTCCCTACAGAGACTCAATATCACCGTTACCATAGTTAACTGTGGAGTATGCATCCCATTTACTCATGCACACGGGGAATCATGTCAACACGCTCTACTGCATCGCACTTTCAGTCTGGAATATTTCATAAAATATGTCTTATTTCACCACAAAATCAAGTTATTATTTTGTAATTCCCATTATTCTCTGTTTTTACTGCATTTCAGAGAACATATCACACACAAATCAGCTCAGATACTACCACCATCATCTGCAAATACTTTAACTTTACTTTTTTACACTTGTAAACTTTACAAATATTTTAATAAAATATCACTATTTTTCTGCATTACAGCAATGAGATGCATAAATAGTTTAAATTTACTTTTTTAACTTGTAAACTTTACGAATATTATATAAAATCACTGATTACAGTAATAAGGCGCACAAATTCATTAAACTCATTTGTTTAAACTTGTAAACTTTACACATATTTAAATATCACTATTTTTAAAAGCAAGATATTTTAATACTTCCACCTAATTCGTTTTTTTAACCGTGTAAACTTTACAAATATTTTAATAAAATATCTAAAATTTTCCAGCATTACAGTAATGAGATGCATAAATAGTTTAACTTTAACTTGTAAACTTAGCAATAAGACGTAAAAAAGTAAGTTTTTAATGAATTTGTAAGTGTAATATTTAAGAATATTATATAAAACTAAAAAAAGTTCCAGCATTACAGTCATGAGATGCATAAATACTTAAACTTTACTTTTTTAACTTGTAAACTTTATGAATATTATATAAAACCACCGATTACAGTAATAAGACGAAAAATTCATTAAACTAATTTGTTTTAACGTGTAAACTTTACAAATATTTTAATAAAATATCACAATTTTTCTGCATTACAGTAATGAGATGCATAAATAGTTTAACTTTTAAACTTTACAAATATTATATAAATCCACTGATTACAGTAATAAGACGCACAAACAAAATAAACATACTTTTAAATGATAAGTTGTTTCCCAAGGTTAAGAATTTTAAATATTTTTGCATTACAGTAGCAAGATGTTTAAATACTTCAACCTCATATATTTATTTTACGTAAAATTTACAAATATTTAAATAAAACATCACTAAATGCATTGCATTAATGATAATCACTAAATTGGAGTGAAAATGTGCATAAAGATCTTAAGGACTCATTTCTTATTTAACTGGGTGTTTTTTATCATCGTCCCTCTGGTGATTTAGGAAGAGTTTACCTTTGAGCACTGCTTGTGATTCTGACACCACACCAATGATCCATTGCCCTGAAACGAGAAGAGAGACATCATAAAAACACTGCCGATCAGTGAATCAGTTCAGAGAATCGATTCAAAGATTCATTTGCAACGGTTCAGTTTCAAACGAATGGAGTTGAAGCAGAGCTTTGTTCTCTTTCCCAAAAGCATCTTTACGGGTCTGCAAACCAAAAGTCTGCTTAAGTTCAATGTCAAGTTCAAAGGATTCTGGAACAATGTAATCCAGTGGAAATTCCCAGCGAAACCTTGGGAAACAACTTATCATTAAAGGACTTAATTTGCCATCCAGTACCGTAGGGTGCACATGATGTCAAGGATAATGGTCAACTAGCTTCAAAGAGAGGAGCAGAAGATACGTTCTGAACCAGAGCAAACGCAGAACATGAGAATCATCATTTAACCAGAACCGTTTGAGCAATTCCACAGGATCTAGAACAGATCGGATCAAGCAGTATTACCTTCACAGGCTTTACACCTGGACTAATCACCCACATCATGGCTCTTATGAGCTGCTAACGTTTTTCGATGGAGGTCGTGTTGTGAGTACAGTCACTGCATGCGTAGATAAATCCCAGCTCCAGAGATACATCACTCCCGGAGTCTCTCGGAGGCTGGTTTTGACCCGTGACAGCATCCCTCGGACACTCGGCAGGGATGTTGACCCAGCTGTTGCTGCTCGCTGTGTGTCTGACCTCGGGCTGATAATTATAGGTCAGCGCTGTAACCCTGGCTTAGGGTATTCCTGGACCGTTTAAGCCTTGAAAGCCAGCAGATTCACAATCCTCACACTGCCAGATCAACTGTAATCCATCCACAGAGCTCATCCACTGGGCATAACACGGCCTTTACGGATCAGCTGTAGATTGTTTGCGTTTAGCAGCCGAACACACACAGCCATCAGGAGGCGTTTGAGGAGGGACGGGACCACTGAGTTCACATCAATCAAGCTGATGGGACGCAGACATGCAATTCAAATCCAAATGTAAGGATGTAGATTTAAGATGTATTAAAGTTCAAAGAAATGCAATTTTTAAGTAGAACAGCAAATGTTGTCTGAAAGTTTATAGACCTTTCAGATGGATGGAGAGAACAATGGATGGATGTGTGGATGGATGGAGAGATGGATGGATGGATGGATGGAGAGAACAATGGATGGATGTGTGGATAGATAGATAAATGGATAATGGATGGATAAATGGATGGATGG
>CM040910.1:48724804-48764804 GCA_023029165.1 Gobiocypris rarus
GAGTCACGGCCAAGTAAGGATGTATCCGCAGGGAAAGCGGGATGTAATCCCGCGTCTCGCCTGGCAACTGTTGTTTACATCTGTAAATATGAAAACACATTTCCCTGTGAACAGATGACGCTTACGGGAGGTGAAGAGGTCAGAAACACACACAGATCGAGATGCGAAGCGTCAGGAAACAGCTCTTATCCAAAGCTACTCTGGGGAGTTTCTTCAAAAACAGGACCAATCCATGCAATTCCCAAGAATCTCATTCAGGCATGCTTGACCAAAGGAAGTGATGGTAATCAAACACAATAACTTTCAACAATAACCTGCACATTATCATTGGGAAAATAGCAGACATCTGGGAATAATGTCCATGTGCACATCAAATGCAGCCGGGCAGGAATGGCACATATTTGAACCCCTCGGAGGCAGAAATGATTCCCTGATGTCCGTGCCTGACCCGGCTCAGGAGGCTCCTGGAGGACGGTTAACCTCTCGCCTCTGCGAGACGATCCGACGGGTCCCAGCATCTGGAGCTCATCTGACGGGAGAGTTTCCTCAGGATTCCAGCAGAACATTAGTGTAAACGCTGCCTCTATTATTCTGCATTATGAAAAGCCAAACGTCACAGATTGAACACATCATTCCCGGCGCTCCGGTCCGAGTGCGTTTGGGAAGAGCGCTGCTGTTTTCCTGCTTATGGCTGTGAATCTGCACTGTTTGAGACTGGATGTGTTTCAAAAACTGAGCTCTGGAAGAAGAGGAGAGAGTGACAGTGGCTTAACCAATGGTGTGAGTTTGGGGGCGGGGCAGCCGGTTCGTTCGACCAATGGCAGACCGGGAGTTTTTCATACCTTTAAAACCAACAATCCAACACAGTTCACACTCTTTTAAATCATTCATGATTTTAAATAATAAATTGCATTTTATTAGAATTTTTTAAAAATGTATTTATCTATTTTTATCTATTTAAAAAATATTTTTTATTTACTATTATACATTTATTTATTTTAATCTTTGAATATAGTTATTTATTCATGTGTTAACTTTTTTATTTACTATTTACTTTAAATCTATTTTAATTTAAATATTTGTATTGATTCATTTATTAACATACTCATAATTATTTAAATGTATTTATTAATTTATGTATGTACTTATTTGAATCTATTTTTGTTTATTTATTTAAAAATATATTTATATAAAAACTTATTTACTAATTTAAAACACATTTTTTAAATCTTATTTGTTAAATTTAAAAATAGTTATTTATTCATTTATTTGTTAACTTCATCTATGTTTATTTATTTAGAGAATCATTTATTTTTATAAAGATATATTTAACAATTTATTTACTTTTAAACTAATTTTAAAACTATTTTTTCATTTATTTAAATATTTTTATTGATTAATTTATTTACATGTTTGTCGTTTTTTTAAATACAAATTTTAAAATGCATTTAATAATTTATGTATTTACTTATTTATTTAAAAAATATATTTATTTATATACTTTTTATTTATTTACTACTTTAGTTTCTTTTTAATTTATTTTAATATTTGTATTTATTCATTTATTTATATGTTCATAAATTTATGTTTATTTACTCTTTTATTCACCAATTTTAATCTATTGTTATTTATTTATTTTAAAATAATTTATTTATATAAAAAAGTTCACTTTAAAATCTTATTGATTTAAATATTTTTATTGATTCATTTATTTAAATACTCATAATTTTTTAATCTTTTTTTTCATATCATGAACACAGACACTCGAAGGTCACGCAACACGTCACAATAAAGTATGTGTGTGTGTGTGTGTGTGTGTATGTGTGTGTGTGTGTGAGTGTGTGTGAGTATGTGTGTGTGTGAGTATGTGTGTGTGAGTGTGTGTGTGTGTGTGTGAGTATGTGTGTGTGTGTGAGTGTGTGTGTGTGTGTGTGTGTGTGTGTGTGAGTGTGTGTGTGTCTTGTGTGTGTGTGTGTGTGTGTGTGTGTGTGTGAGTCTGTGTGTGTGTGTGTGTGTGTGTGTGTGAGTGAGTATGAGTGTGTGTGTGTGTGTGTGTGTGTGTGTGTGTGAGTATGTGTGTGAGTGTGTGTGTGTGTGTGTGTGTGTGTGTGTGTGTGTGTGTGTGTGTGTGTGTGTGAGTGTGTGTGTGTGTGTGAGTATGTGTGTGTGTGTGAGTGTGTGTGTGTGTATGTGTGTGTGTGAGTGTGTGTGTGTGAGAGTCTGTGTGTGTGTGTGTGTGTGTGTGTGTGTGTGTGTGTGTGTGAGTGAGTATGTATGAGTGTGTGTGTGTGTGTGTGTGTGTGAGTATGAGTGTGTGTGTGTGTGTGTGTGTGTGTGTGTGTGTGTGTGAGTTGTGTGTGTGTATGTGTGAGTGTGTGTGTGTGAGTATGTGTGTGAGAGAGTGTGTCCTTGTGGGGACATTTTTTGGTCCCCATGAGAAAACATCTTATAAATCACACTAAGTGATGTTTTTGAAAAAGTAAAAATGCAGCATGTCTCCTGTGATGGGTAGTGTGTGTGTGTGTGTGTGTGTGTGTGTGTGTGTGTGTGTGTGTGTGATGTGTAGGTGTGTGTGTGAGTGTGTGTGTGTGTGTGTGTGTGTGTGTGTGTGTGTGTGTGTGTGTGTGTGTGTGTGATGGGTAGGTTTAGGGGCAGTGTAGGGGGATAGAAAATACGGTTTGTACAGTATAAAATGCATTACGCCTATGGAATGTCCCCACAAAACATGGAAACACAACATGTGTGTGTGTGTGTGTGTGTGTATGTGTGAGTAAATGTGTGTGTGTGAGTATGAGTGTGTGTGTGTGTGTGTGTGTGTGTGTGTGAGTATGTGTTTGTGTGTGTGTGAGTATGTGTGTGTGTGTGTGAATAAGAAAGCTCAGAAGCTCAGGTGTGTGTGTGTGTGTGTGTGTGTGTGTGTGTGTGTGTGTGTGTGTGTGTGTGTAATAATAGTGGCTCCCGCATGTGGCATCAGATTCCCAGCGTCTGCAGTCAGGTGAGGCTCAGGTGAGGCTCAGGATCCCTCTCAAACACAGAGTCCATGCGGGAGAATCCCGTCTGTAACACAAGTGGAACTCTTCATGAGCTCAGACGGACGGGAGTCAATGGGACATTACCGTCTGCTGGCACTCCATCAGTGTTTGTGCACTTTTCCCAGCATGCACTTTGTGTGGAAACACAGCCGGAGCAATCCCAGCTCAGTTCCCAATGTTCCCTGACACACTCGCTTTAATCCCTCATTTATCTAATCCCATTTTAAACATGTATATCATTTAATGGATTTACTGATTTAATACAAGAATAAAAATAGATTAAAACAAGTAAATAAACAAATATACATATTTAAATTAATGAAGATGTTTAACATAAGTAACTTAATAAAGAGAAGTATTTATACATATTTTTATTTTTTAAAATAAATAAATACAATTGATTAGCAGAAAAACATTATTACAATAAATGAAAAATAGATTAAAATAAGTAAATAAACGAGTATGTAAATAAATAAGATTTAAAACTTGTGTTTAAAATAAATAACTAAATAAAAATTATGTTTATTTAAATTTGTTTTTATTTAAATAAAATTTATGTATTTATATGAAACAAATTTACACATTTAGTCACTAATTTTAAACACATTTTTAAATGATATTCATAAATGTAAATATTGTGATTGGTTAATTTATTTAAATACCCAGAGTTTGTTTCTTATTTTAAAATGTTTTTATAAACTTATTTTAAACAATTTATTTAAAAATAATTAATTTTTATAACATTTTAATTTTCTGATTTAGTCACGTATTTTAAACACATTTTATTTATTTATTTATGTGTTTTCTTTTATTTACAAGTTTATGTTTCTTATTGTAATGTTTTTTATTTATTTAAAAAAACAAATATAAATAAGTTATTCTATAATATGTTTATTAATTTATGTATTAAGTTATTTTAATCTACATTTATTTATTTAAAAAATAAAAGATGTATTTATAGTCTATTTTAGGCCTATTTATTTATTTACTTACTTATTAATTTAGTTACTAATTTTAAACTTTTTTATCTTTAAATATTGTGATTTTTGCCATTATATTTATTTATTTATTTTCATCCATTTTAATTTATTTTAATCAAATTTTATAAATGTATGTATTTAATTATTTTTATTTTTATGTATTTAATAAATATTTATTTCTATTCAATTTTTACTTTAAGATATTTTTATTTATTTTAATCAAATTTTATAAATGTATGTATTTAATTATTTTTATTTTTATGTATTTAATAAATATTTATTTCTATTCAATTTTTACTTAAGCTATTTTTATTTATTTTAATCAAATGTTTTAAATTAATCAATGCATTTACTTTCATTTTAATTTAATTGTTATTTGTATATTACATTTATTTACTCATTTCATTACACATTCTTTTAAATCTTACTTACATATTTGTACTTATTTATTTATTACATACCCGTTTATTTACTTATTTAAATCTATTGTATTTATTTATTTTAAAAATAAACAATTTCTCTTTATTTAGTGACTTATTTTAAACTTCTTTATCCGTTTAAATATTAGTATTTATTTTAATGTAATAGTATTGATTGATTAATTTGTTTATTTTATAATCTATTTGAATTGATATGTTATCTGGAATCCTGACAGAAGCTCAGATATGAGAGTTTCATGATTATGATTATGATTATAATGGCTGGACTGATAAACACAGACCATAATATGGCATCGGGTGCAGAAGCTTGACAGGCCACGAGATGGCGGTGCATCCCATAATGAACAGAAACAGCTGGAACTCTCCCTGTCATGGACATGATGAAGCCACTGGAGACGCAGTTATGATCACATTAATAACACTAACGGGAAAACAGAAAATATGAACATTAAAGCTCAATCAAAATATTAATAGAAATTACACTAAAATAACACCGGATTGATAATTACAATCATATCAACCGTACAATATATATATAACGTTCCAATGTATGCACTTATTTTAAACACATTTTTAAAATCGTATTTGTTTAATATCTTTGTTTTTTTAATTGTAACTTTATTAATTACTTTTAAATGTATTTATTAATTAATGTACTTACTTTATTTATTTATATACATATTATTAAGTATTTACTAATTTAGTCACTTATTTTTAAGAATTTATTTAAAATATATATTATTTTCATATTTGTTTTTCATTTATTTTAATCATTAAACATTATTAATTTTTTTGTTTGTTAACTTATTTTAATCGATTTAAAAATATATTTATTTATATAAAATGGTTTACTAACTTTTTATCTTATTTATTTATTTATTTAAATCTTTGCTTTTATTCACCATTGTTTATTTATTTTAATCATTTTTAAATGTGTTTATTAATTTATGTATTATGTATAATTTATTTAAAAAATAAGAATATTTATTTATAGAGAATTTCTAAAAGCGATGGTCATAAACTACACACACACACACACACACACACACACACACTCACACTCACACACACACACACACACACACACTAACTGAACAATGGTAACTACACACACACACACACACACACACACACACACACACACACACACACACACACACACACTGAACACACACACACACACACACACACTAACTGAACAATGGGCGAAACTACACACACACACACACACACACACACACACACACACACACTTACACACACACACACACACACACACACTAACTGAACAATGGGCGAAACTACACACACACACACACTAACTGAACAATGGGCGAAACTACACACACACACACACACACACACACACACACACATACTAACTGAACATTGGGCTACACACACACACACACTAACTGAACAATGGGCGAAACTACACACATACACACACACACACTAACTGAACAATGGCGAAACTACACACACACACACTAACTGAACAATGGGCGAAACTACACACATACACACACACACTAACTGAACAATGGGCGAAACTACACACACACACACACACACACACTGAACTGAACAATGGGCGAAACACACACACACACACACACACACACACAACTGAACAACTGAACACACACACACACACACACAATGGGCAAAACTACACACACACACACACTAACTGAACAATGGGCGAAACTACACACACACACACACTAACTGAACAATGGGCGAAACTACACACACACACACACACACACACACATACTAACTGAACAATGGGCGAAACTACACACATACACACACACACTACACACACACACACACACACACTAACTGAACACACACACACACTAACTGAACAATGGGCGAAACTAGAAACATCCAGAGCCATCGTGCACAGGCGTGTGCAGGAAATGGGCTACAGGTGCCGCATTCCCCAGGTCAAGACACTTTTGAACCAGAAACAGCGGCAGAAGCGCCTGACCTGGGCTACAGAGAAGCAGAACTGGACTGGAGCTCAAATGTTGCCTTTCATTGGGAAATCAAGGTGCCAGAGTCTGGAGGAAGACTGGGGAGAAGGAAATGCCCAAATGCCTGAAGTCCAGTGTCAAGTACCCACAGTCAGTGATGGGCTGGGGTGCCATGTCAGCTGCTGGTGTTGGTCCACTGTGTTTTATCAAGGGCAGGGTCAATGCAGCTAGCTATCAGGAGATTTTGGAGCACTTCATGCTTCCATCTGCTGAAAAGCTTTATGGAGATGAAGATTTAGTTTTTCAGCACGACCTGGCACCTGCTCACAGTGCCAAAACCACTGGTAAATGGTTTACTGACCATGGTATTACTGTGCTCAACTCTCCTGACCTGAACCCCATAGAGAATCTGTGGGATATTGTGAAGAGAAAGTTGAGAGACTCAAGACCCAACACTCTGGATGAGCTTAAGGCCGCTATCGAAGCATCCTGGGCCTCCATAACACCTCAGCAGTGCCACAGGCTGATCGCCTCCATGCCACGCCGCATTGAAGCAGTCATTTCTGCAAAAGGATTCCCCACCAAGTATTGAGTGCATAACTCAACATAATTATTTGAAATATTACTTTTTTTGTATTAAAACACTTCTCTTTTATTGGTCAGATGAAATATGCTAATTTTTTGAGATTTTCATGAGCTGTATGCCAAAATCATCAGTAATAAAACAATAAAAAACCTGAAATATTTCAGTTGGTGTGCAATGAATCTAAAATATATGAAAGTTACATTTTTATCATTACAATATGGAAAATAATGAACTTTTATCATTTTTTAGAAGGACCTGTATAGTGAGCCTAGGTCTGTTTTTTTTTCTTTGCAAGTGGAAAAAATAGGGGCTATCTCAGATTCTGTTCATTTAGCTCTTTTATTTGTTTGTATGCACCTTTTGCTGAGCAAACCGACCAAAGTGAAAAGAGAAATAATGAATAAACCTTGTTTTTCAATAAAACATTTTTTTTTTAAATTTGTCATTACGAGCTGCTTCGCCGCTAAAATGAGTGGCCCAGTTAACCTTCTTGGTTTGAAAATCTGCCCCAACTGAGTTTGTAATTGAATAGCCCTGGTGTACAGTATCACAGACTGTGACTGCAGGCGCCCTTCCCCCACTCCCCGCTGGAGGTCACATGACCCGGTGGGGCGGGTGGGGGAGGCCATTCAACCTGTTCTTTGTTAGGAGGTCAGCGCTCGCTCCTACCGTACGCCTGCTAAATGATGCGCACACACATCACAAACCACATCCGTCAAGCTCTACGAAGGCCAGACGCAGAGTAACACTAGACATATGATATTCACAAAAAAAGTTTGCTGTAGAAAAACTCAGAAATTGCTAGTAAATTACAAAGAAGCTTCAAGCAATGAGAAGTGAAGAGACTGAAATACTCTTAGTATCTTTATTTACAGCTACAGAAATCTTTACTTCTCCTAAAGCTTTGAAATCTCATTAATGAGCCGCTTACGGGACACCATTTTTAACTTTTAATTAAAAACTTTTTATGTTGTTAATTTTAACGGCAATGGCGTTTTTGTGGGCGTGAAAACGTTAAAAATTTGCGTTAAAGTGCCAGTTTTTGAAAGCGATACCGTTATCGTCTGCGTGTGAACTACAAACATGTGAATTTTTGGAAACGGTTGTGTACACGCGTGTTACGTGTTCAGTGTACGACGCGTGATGTTTATTCCGTTTAGCATCGCCCCCCACTGGCCAGGCAGCAGAATACAGCGATTTCAGTCGGTTTCACAAATCCGTGTGAACGAGAATCATTTCGTCAGCGCTGCCGTCTGTACGCAAAACATCTAAAAAAACGCACATTTTCACGTTTTATAATCAAATGTGACGCACATGTACAGATAGTTTACGAATAATGACTTAAATTTCACAGAAGATTTGGAATGCGGTGCATTTTCATAACTAACATAAGAATTAGTACACATGAATTGTGCATTATTATTAAAAATAGTACGATCATGCATTATATTATGGTGTTTTGAGTCCTTTACTGATTTTAATAACAGCTTAACGGAGTATAAAATAACTGAAAATGCATTAATAACTAACAGTACATATGTTACATTATGCATTAAAGGTGCAGTATGCGATTTCTGAGAAACCACCAAAACACACTTCTAGCCAATCAGCAGTAAGGGGCGTGTCCACTCATGAGGGGGGAGGTGCCTGTGGGAGGGGGAGGTGCCTGTGTTGCATAGCATAACTGTGCATTTGGGGCGGAGCTATCATGATAGGGGTGTGGTCATTTAAAGTAGGGGGCAAGTCCCCTCATGAGGGGGGAGGTGCCTGTGTTGCATTGCGTGTTTATGCATTTGGGGGCAGAGCTATCAGGATAGGGGTGTGGTCATTTTGAGTAGGGGGCGTGTCCACTCATGAGGGGGGAGGTGCCTGTGTTGCATTGCGTGTTTATGCATTTGGGGGCAGAGCTATCAGGATAGGGGTGTGGTCATTTTGAGTAGGGGGCGTGTCCACTCATGAGGGGGGAGGTGCCTGTGGGAGGGGGAGGTGCCTGTGATGCATAGCGCGTTTGTGCATTTGGAAGCGGAACTATCAAGATAGGGGTGTGGTAATTTTGTGAAGGGGGCGTGTCCACTCATGAGGGGGAGGTGCCTGTGTTGCATAGGGTGTTTGTGCATTTTGGGGGGGAACTATCAAAATAGGGGTGTGGTAATTTTGTGCAGGGGGCGTGTCCACTCATGAGGGGGAGGTGCCTGTGTTGCATAGGGTGTTTGTGCATTTGAGGGCGGAACTATCAAGATAGGGGTGTGTTAATTTTGTGTAGGGGGCGTGTCCACTCATGAGGGGGAGGTGCCTGTTTTGCATAGGGTGTTTGTGCATTTGGGGGTGGAACTATCAAGATAGGGGTGTGGGAATTTTGTGAAGGGGGCGTGTCCACTCATGAGGGGGAGGTGCCTGTGTTGCATAGGGTGTTTGTGCATTTGGGCGGAACTATCATGATAGGGGTGTGGTCATTTTGAGTAGGGGGCGGGGCTTGTTTGTTTTGGTGATTTCAAATATAAACAGCGTTTCTTAGAAATCGCTTGCTGCACCTTTAATCTTTGTTAGCGTTAGTTAATAAAAATACAGCTGCTAGTTCACATTAGTTAATATTAAAGGGATAGTTCACCCAAAAATGAACATTTTGTCATCATTTACTCGCCCTCAAGTTGTTCCAAACCTGTATATATCTTTATACATAGATATTTTGAAGAATGTTTAAAACCAAACAGTTTCTGCTCCTCAAAATATCTAGTGGTTAATGTTAACATCTGAAACCTTAGTAAAGTGTTGGATACGAGGACACTGAGATCCGGGTGAACTGGCCCTTTAAGAGTGACTGGTGTTTGAGACAGAGGAGATGTGCTCTCTCTGATGCAAGAGATTGCAATCTTTGCTGTGTGCGCACTAGTTAGGGGACAACAACACAACTACTCTGGATTGCATTAAACAGTCACATGGATGAGGTAATAAACGTCCAATCAATGCAATGAACTTTCTGGTGTTCGTAAGCAGTTGCGTGGATACTCCAGGGTTTACGCGGCGGGAGGAATGTGTCACACTAATGTACGCTGGTCTTGTTATTTACTTTCTGAATGTGAGTGACCGTGCAGCGCGAAAGGAGAATTAATCAGCCACGGCGTGACCTTACAGGCGCAAAACACAGGGGAGACGTGTCTGCGCTAACGACAACTCCACGATAAAAGGCAAACACACTGTGATTATCTGTGTTCTGGCAATACTATAGTTTATGAAAGCATTATCATAAAATAATAAAACCTAAAAATATGTCCTAATCAGACATGATAAGATAATGCTATCTTGCATCTGCCTTTATGAAAGGGCATTTACCGGTCACATGGTTCTGTGCCCCACTGCTTAGCTCCGCCCACAGTGGAAAATGACTGTGTATTAAATATCAAATATGGTTTGATTGGTTGTGAATGTGAACACAATGTGAATTGTACTGCAGAACTTACGTTAGTGTATGGTTATTATGGGTGTGCTCCTGCACGTCACTAGAACATATTTAACAATGAGAGGCACAAGATGGCGATGACGGTGTTATTTCGCAGTGATGTGTTCTGATTTTGTGCCGTTGAATAAGCAGGTTTAAGGTCAGCTGCTCATTTTTCCATTGTGGGTCACAAAGAGCAAAACTCCCTCCCCCTCCCCCTCTCCTGTGGCTGTGGCTCAACACCTAGTGCGCGCCCTACCTAGACAACACTACACAACGCTAATATTGATTTATTTAAAATGTATAATAAAATGTTGAATTGCAACATGTTTTTAGCATCGGAGCATTGCTCATTCACACACAGATGTTTTGGTAGTTTAATGAGTGATCAGACACACTTTTCATCTGCTGGACAACTAAACGGGTGCACAATACAGTACAATGTAGCATTTTTAATGCAACTTTGTATAAAAAAAGCCTTACTATTTAAAATTTTAAATAAATGATTTAGTATTTTCATTAAGCTTTGTATATAAAAAGCCTTACTATTAATTATTTTAAATAGTTAGCATTTTTTAAATTGTATACAAATGCTTTACTGTTTAAAATGTAAATGTGTAATTTAGCATTTTACCACAATTTTGTATAAATAAAAAAATAAAAAATAATAATTGTAATTATTTGGTTGAATTTTGTATAAAAATGATTTACTGTTAAAATATACTAGCTCCATTAATTCCATATCAACAATTTAAATATATATATATATATATATATATATATATATATATATATATATATATATATATATATATATATATATATATATATATATATATATATATATATATATATTAAAATAATGTGATATCTATCAATGTATCTATCAAAAGTGCTCCAAGAAAAGAACAGTGGTGAACGACAGGGTCATGCCCAGGCTCATTGATGCACGTGGTATATATTTTTAATTCAAATATGTATATAAAAAGCCTTACTGTTTAAAATAAAGTATATATAATTTAACATTTTAACTAAAATGTTCATATAAAAACCTAAAATAATTAGCATATTTAATAATAACATTTTTAATTTTTTTAGCATTTTTAATTGAATTTTTAATTTGAACTTTTACTATAAAATAATTTACTGTTTAAAATAAAATGAAATAATATCGCATTTTCAAATATATTTTCTGTAAAAGTGCTTAACTATTTACTGCGTACACTATAAATATAATACACTACAGAAAGAGTACGAGTAGTCTGCTGGTGTGCCTCGGGTCGCTGTCTAGTTAGGGCGCTCCCTGGGATAGGGAACACCGCCCGCGCTGCTGTAGTAAGTGTGTGCGCTGCTGTCGGTCTTCCGACGCTCCATTCTGTGAGAAACACACAGGAAACTTGTCTAAAAACACACATGATCGACATTTAAACGTGAACTTTGGCACATGAACCCTCGACTGTTGTTTCACGGCGATCTTTTAACGGAATAACCGCCGATAACGGTCGCGGCCGCCGAGGGGAAATCTGACTGAGGAAGATGGGTGTAAAGTCGCAGTTTGCACACTGAAGTTGGGGGACATTTTCCTGGTGGAAGTGAAAGAGAAGCGGGAATCTGAATCTTGGCGGTAAGAACTTTTTCTGTGTGGATTTTGCTCGTAAATCTGTGAGGAAACTCGACTGAATGTGTCGACACGCATGTTTGAACTTTCCCACTCACCTCTAAAGCCCCTAAAGTCTTATTTCCACCGCGTTGAGTGTTTGTTGACCACCTCAGAAGGCGATGGACACTCTGTAGTGGTCATTTGGTGTTGTTTTTGTCCTAATAACTTACACGCCGAGAGAAGCCGCAGATGCAGCACATGCTTGAGATGAGGCGGTGGGGGAGGGGCCGATCCGCACTAGTTAGGCTACTACAGATAGTCACTACTTCAGATATGAGTAATGTGTGTTACTGCAGTCAGACTTATTATTAACGGAACAGTTTATTGCACCTTATGTATATATGTTATATATTTGAATGAGTATCAGATTTGATAAATGAGGCTTTATAGGGTTAAACTGTTTTGATATTATTTTACAGTAAAATTATTTACCTCAGGATTGTTACAGTTTTCAGGGTTCAGCTGAAAGCCTCCATCACTTGTTCATTTATCAATGATTTAGCAGCTTGAATTGAGTTATAAAGTCAGAGTTGTGAGTTATAAATCCGAGTTGTGAATTATAAAGTCAAACTTGTGAGTTATAAAGTCAGACTTGTGAGTTATAAAGTCAGACTTGTGAATTATAAAGTCAGACTTGTGAATTATAAAGTCAGACTTGTGAGTTATAAAGTCAGACTTGTGAGTTATAAAGTCAGACTTGTGAGTTATAAAGTCAGACTTGTGAGTTATAAAGTCAGAGTTGTGAATTATAAAGTCAGACTTGTGAATTATAAAGTCAAACTTGTGAGTTATAAAGTCAGACTTGTGAGTTATAAAGTCAGAGTTGTGAATTATAAAGTCAGACTTGTGAGTTATAAAGTCAGACTTGTGAGTTATAAAGTCAGAGTTGTGAATTATAAAGTCAGACTTGTGAATTATAAAGTCAGACTTGTGAATTATAAAGTCAGACTTGTGAGTTATAAAGTCAGACTTGTGAGTTATAAAGTCAGACTTGTGAATTATAAAGTCAGAGTTGTGAATTATAAAGTCAGACTTGTGAGTTATAAAGTCAGACTTGTGAATTATAAAGTCAGAATTGTGAGTTATAAAGTCAGAATTGTGAGTTATAAAGTCAAGATTGTGATATAAAGTCAGAGTTGTGAGTTATAAAGTCAGACTTGTGAGTTATAAATTCAGAATTGTGAGATATAAAGTCAGAATTGTGATATAAAGTCAGACTTGTGAGTTATAAAGTCAGACTTGTGAGTTATAAAGTCAAGATTGTGAGATAAAGTCAGAGTTGTGAGTTATAAAGTCAGACTTGTGAGTTATAAAGTCAAGATTGTGAGATAAAGTCAGACTTGTGAGTTATAAAGTCAAGATTGTGAGATAAAGTTAGAGTTGTGAGTTATAAATTCAGAATTGTGAGATATAAAGTCAGAATTGTGAGATGAATTATAAAGTCAGAGTTGTGAATTATAAAGTCAGAATTGTGAATTCTAAAGTCAGAGTTGTGAATTCTAAAGTCAGAGTTGTGAATTCTAAAGTCAGAGTTGTGAATTATAAAGTCAGAATTGAGATATGAAGTCAGAATTGTGAATTATAAAGTCAGAGTTGTTAGTTATAAAGTCAGATTTGTGTGATATAAATTCAGAATTGAGAGATATAAAGTCAGAATTGAGATATAAAGTCAGGATTGTGTGATATAAAGTCAGGATTGTGTGATATAAAGTTAGAATTGTGAGATATAAAGTCAGAATTGTGTGATATAAAGTCAGAATTGTGTGATATAAAGTCAGAATTGAGATATAAAGTCAGAATTGAGAGAGATATAAAGTCAGAATTGTGAGATATAAAGTCAGAATTGTGATATAAAGTCAGGATTGTGTGATATAAAGTCAGGATTGTGTGATATAAAGTTAGAATTGTGAGATATAAAGTCAGAATTGTGTGATATAAAGTCAGAATTGTGAGATATAAAGTCAGAATTGTGTGATATAAAGTCAGAATTGTGAGATATAAAGTCAGAATATTGTGATATAGTCAGAATTGTGTGATATAAAGTCAGAATTGTGAGATATAAAGTCAGAATTGTGTGATATAAAGTCAGGATTGTGAGATATAAAGTTAGAATTGTGTGATATAAAGTCAGAATTGTGTGATATAAAGTCAGAATTGTGAGATATAAAGTCAGAATTGTGTGATATAAAGTCAGAATTGTGTGATATAAAGTCAGAATTGTGTGATATAAAGTCAGAATTGTGTGATATAAAGTCAGGATTGTGAGATATAAAGTCAGGATTGTGAGATATAAAGTCAGGATTGTGAGATATAAAGTCAGGATTGTGAGATATAAAGTCAGGATTGTGAGATATAAAGTCAGGATTGTGTGATATAAAGTTAGAATTGTGTGATATAAAGTCGGAATTGTGTGATATAAAGTCAGGATTGTGAGATATAAAGTCAGGATTGTGAGATATAAAGTCAGGATTGTGAGATATAAAGTCAGGATTGTGAGATATAAAGTCAGGATTGTGAGATATAAAGTTAGAATTGTGTGATATAAAGTCGAATTGTGTGATATAAAGTCAGGATTGTGAGATATAAAGTCAGAATTGTGAGATATAAAGTCAGAATTGTGAGATATAAAGTCAGAATTGTGATATAAAGTTAGAATTGTGTGATATAAAGTTAGAATTGTGAGATATAAAGTCAGAATTGTGATATAAAGTCAGAATTGTGTGATATAAAGTCAGGATTGTGAGATATAAAGTCAGAATTGTGAGATATAAAGTCAGAATTGTGAGATATAAAGTCAGAATTGTGAGATATAAAGTCAGAATTGTGTGATATAAAGTTAGAATTGTGTGATATAAAGTTAGAATTGTGTGATATAAAGTTAGAATTGTGTGATATAAAGTCAGAATTGTGATATAAAGTTAGAATTGTGTGATATAAAGTTAGAATTGTGAGATATAAAGTTAGAATTGTGTGATATAAAGTCAGAATTATGTGATATAAAGTTAGAATTGTGTGATATAAAGTCAGAATTGTGTGATATAAAGTCAGGATTGTGAGATATAAAGTTAGAATTGTGTGATATAAAGTTAGAATTGTGTGATATAAAGTCAGGATTGTGAGATATAAAGTCAGGATTGTGAGATATAAAGTCAAGATTGTGATATAAAGTTAGAATTGTGAGATATAAAGTCAGAATTGTGTGATATAAAGTCAGAATTGTGATATAAAGTCAGAATTGTGTGATATAAAGTTAGAATTGTGTGATATAAAGTCAGAATTGTGATATAAAGTTAGAATTGTGTGATATAAAGTTAGAATTTTGTGATATAAAGTCAGAATTGTGTGATATAAAGTCAGAATTGTGTGATATAAAGTCAGGATTGTGAGATATAAAGTTAGAATTGTGTGATATAAAGTTAGAATTGTGTGATATAAAGTCAGGATTGTGAGATATAAAGTCAGAATTGAGATATGAAGTCAGAATTGTGTGATATAAAGTCAGAATTGTGTGATATAAAGTCAGAATTTTGTGATATAAAGTCAGGATTGTGATAAAGTCAGAATTGTTTGATATAAAGTTAGAATTGTGTGATATAAAGTCAGAATTGTGAGATATAAGTCAGAACTGAGATATGAAGTCAGAATTGAGATATGAAGTCAGAATTGAGATATAAAGTCAGGATTGTGAGATATAAAGTCAGGATTGTGTGATATAAAGTCAGAATTGTGAGATATAAAGTCAGAATTGAGATATAAAGTCAGAATTGTGAGATATAAAGTCAAGATTGTGATATAAAGTCAGAATTGTGAGATATAAAGTCAGAATTGTGAGATATAAAGTCAGAATTGAGATATGAAGTCAGAATTGTGAGATATAAAGTCAGAATTGTGAGATATAAAGTCAAGATTGTGATATAAAGTCAGAATTGTGTGATATAAAGTCAGAATTGTGAGATATGAAGTCAGAATTGAGATATGAAGTCAGAATTGAGATATGAAGTCAGAATTGAGATATGAAGTCAGAATTGTGAGATATGAAGTCAGAATTGAGATATGAAGTCAGAATTGTGTGATATAAAGTCAGAATTGTGAGATATAAAGTCAGAATTGTGTGATATAAAGTCAGAATTGTGTGATATAAAGTCAGAATTGTGAGATATAAAGTCAGAATTGTGAGATATAAAGTCAGAATTGTGTGATATAAAGTCAGAATTGTGATATAAAGTCAGAATTGTGAGATATAAAGTCAAGATTGTGATATATAAAGTCAGAATTGTGATATATAAAGTCAGAATTGTGTGATATAAAGTCAGAATTGTGAGATATAAAGTCAGGATTGTGAGATATAAAGTCAGAATTGTGAGATATAAAGTCAGAATTGTGATATAAAATCAGAATTGTGAGATATAAAGTCAGAATTGTGTGATATAAAGTCAGAATTGTGTGATATAAAGTCAGGATTGTGAGATATAAAGTCAGGATTGTGAGATATAAAGTCAGGATTGTGAGATATAAAGTCAGGATTGTGAGATATAAAGTCAGGATTGTGAGATATAAAGTCAGGATTGTGAGATATAAAGTCAGGATTGTGAGATATAAAGTCAGGATTGTGAGATATAAAGTTAGAATTGTGATATAAAGTTAGAATTGTGTGATTATAAATTTAGAATTGTGAGATATAAAGTCAGAATTGTGATATAAAGTTAGAATTGTGTGATATAAAGTTAGAATTGTGTGATATAAAGTCATAATTGTGTGATATAAAGTCATAATTGTGTGATATAAAGTCAGAATTGTGTGATATAAAGTTAGAATTGTGTGATATAAAGTTAGAATTGTGTGATATAAAGTCAGAATTGTGATATAAAGTCAGAATTGTGTGATATAAAGTCAGGATTGTGAGATATAAAGTCGGAATTGTGTGATATAAAGTCAGAATTGTGATATAAAGTTAGAATTGTGTGATATAAAGTTAGAATTGTGTGATTATAAATTTAGAATTGTGAGATATAAAGTCAGAATTGTGAGATATAAAGTCAGAATTGTGTGATATAAAGTTAGAATTGTGTGATATAAAGTTAGAATTGTGTGATATAAAGTTAGAATTGTGTGATATAAAGTCAGAATTGTGAGATATAAAGTCAGAATTGTGTGATATAAAGTTAGAATTGTGTGATATAAAGTCAGAATTGTGTGATATAAAGTTAGAATTGTGTGATATAAAGTTAGAATTGTGTGATATAAAGTCAGAATTGTGATATAAAGTCAGAATTGTGTGATATAAAGTCAGAATTGTGTGATATAAAGTCAGAATTGTGTGATATAAAGTCGAATTGTGTGATATAAAGTCAGAATTGTGATATAAAGTTAGAATTGTGTGATATAAAGTTAGAATTGTGAGATATAAAGTCAGAATTGTGATATAAAGTTAGAATTGTGTGATATAAAGTTAGAATTGTGTGATATAAAGTTAGAATTGTGTGATATAAAGTCAGAATTGTGAGATATAAAGTCAGAATTGTGATATAAAGTCAGAATTGTGTGATATAAAGTTAGAATTGTGTGATATAAAGTTAGAATTGTGTGATATAAAGTCAGAATTGTGTGATATAAAGTCATAATTGTGTGATATAAAGTCAGAATTGTGATATAAAGTCAGAATTGTGTGATATAAAGTCAGAATTGTGTGATATAGTCAGAATTGTGATATAAAGTTAGAATTGTGTGATATAAAGTTAGAATTGTGAGATATAAAGTCAGGATTGTGAGATATAAAGTTAGAATTGTGATATAAAGTTAGAATTGTGTGATATAAAGTTAGAATTGTGTGATATAAAGTCAGAATTGTGAGATATAAAGTCAGAATTGTGTGATATAAAGTCAGAATTGTGTGATATAAAGTTAGAATTGTGTGATATAAAGTTAGAATTGTGTGATATAAAGTCAGAATTGTGATATAAAGTCAGAATTGTGTGATATAAAGTCAGGATTGTGAGATATAAAGTCGAATTGTGTGATATAAAGTCAGAATTGTGATATAAAGTTAGAATTGTGTGATATAAAGTTAGAATTGTGTGATTATAAATTTAGAATTGTGAGATATAAAGTCAGAATTGTGAGATATAAAGTCAGAATTGTGTGATATAAAGTTAGAATTGTGTGATATAAAGTCAGAATTGTGTGATATAAAGTCAGAATTGTGAGATATAAAGTCAGAATTGTGTGATATAAAGTCAGAATTGTGTGATATAAAGTCAGAATTGTGTGATATAAAGTTAGAATTGTGATATAAAGTCAGAATTGTGTGATATAAAGTCAGAATTGTGAGATATAAAGTCAGAATTGTGTGATATAAAGTTAGAATTGTGTGATATAAAGTCAGAATTGTGAGATATAAAGTCAGAATTGTGTGATATAAAGTTAGAATTGTGTGATATAAAGTCAGAATTGTGTGTGATATAAAGTTAGAATTGTGTGATATAAAGTCAGAATTGTGAGATATAAAGTCAGAATTGTGTGATATAAAGTTAGAATTGTGTGATATAAAGTTAGAATTGTGTGATATAAAGTCAGAATTGTGTGATATAAAGTCAGAATTGTGAGATATAAAGTTAGAATTGTGTGATATAAAGTTAGAATTGTGAGATATAAAGTCAGAATTGTGTGATATAAAGTTAGAATTGTGTGATATAAAGTTAGAATTGTGTGATATAAAGTCAGAATTGTGTGATATAAAGTCAGAATTGTGAGATATAAAGTCAGAATTGTGTGATATAAAGTCAAGATTGTGAGATATAAAGTCAGGATTGTGAGATATAAAGTCAGAATTGTGTGATATAAAGTTAGAATTGTGTGATATAAAGTTAGAATTGTGTGATATAAAGTTAGAATTGTGTGATATAAAGTCAGAATTGTGATATAAAGTCAGAATTGTGTGATATAAAGTCAGAATTGTGTGATATAAAGTCAGAATTGTGTGATATAAAGTCAGAATTGTGATATAAAGTTAGAATTGTGTGATATAAAGTTAGAATTGTGTGATATAAAGTCAGAATTGTGAGATATAAAGTCAGAATTGTGTGATATAAAGTTAGAATTGTGTGATATAAAGTTAGAATTGTGTGATATAAAGTTAGAATTGTGTGATATAAAGTCAGAATTGTGATATAAAGTCAGAATTGTGTGATATAAAGTCAGAATTGTGTGATATAAAGTCAGAATTGTGTGATATAAAGTCAGAATTGTGATATAAAGTTAGAATTGTGAGATATAAAGTCAGAATTGTGATATAAAGTTAGAATTGTGTGATATAAAGTTAGAATTGTGTGATATAAAGTTAGAATTGTGTGATATAAAGTCAGAATTGTGAGATATAAAGTCAGAATTGTGATATAAAGTCAGAATTGTGTGATATAAAGTTAGAATTGTGTGATATAAAGTTAGAATTGTGTGATATAAAGTCAGAATTGTGATATAAAGTCAGAATTGTGTGATATAAAGTCAGAATTGTGATATAAAGTCAGAATTGTGTGATATAAAGTCAGATTTGTGTGATATAAAGTCAGAATTGTGATATAAAGTTAGAATTGTGTGATATAAAGTTAGAATTGTGAGATATAAAGTCAGAATTGTGTGATATAAAGTCAGAATTGTGTGATATAAAGTTAGAATTGTGTGATATAAAGTTAGAATTGTGTGATTATAAATTTAGAATTGTGAGATATAAAGTCAGAATTGTGATATAAAGTTAGAATTGTGTGATATAAAGTCAGAATTTTGTGATATAAAGTCAGGATTGTGTGATATAAAGTCAGGATTGTGATAAAGTCAGAATTGTTTGATATAAAGTTAGAATTGTGTGATATAAAGTCAGAATTGTGAGATATGAAGTCAGAACTGAGATATAAGTCAGAATTGTGAGATATAAGTCAGAATTGAGATATAAAGTCAGGATTGTGAGATATAAAGTCAGAATTGTGTGATATAAAGTCAGAATTGTGAGATATAAAGTCAGAATTGAGATATAAAGTCAGAATTGTGAGATATAAAGTCAAGATTGTGATATAAAGTCAGAATTGTGTGATATAAAGTCAGAATTGTGAGATATGAAGTCAGAATTGAGATATGAAGTCAGAATTGAGATATGAAGTCAGAATTGAGATATGAAGTCAGAATTGAGATATGAAGTCAGGATTGTGAGATATGAAGTCAGAATTGAGATATGAAGTCAGAATTGTGAGATATAAAGTCAGAATTGTGAGATATAAAGTCAGAATTGTGTGATATAAAGTCAGAATTGTGTGATATAAAGTCAGAATTGTGAGATATAAAGTCAGAATTGTGAGATATAAAGTCAGAATTGTGTGATATAAAGTCAGAATTGTGAGATATAAAGTCAGAATTGTGAGATATAAAGTCAAGATTGTGATATATAAAGTCAGAATTGTGTGATATATAAAGTCAGAATTGTGTGATATAAAGTCAGAATTGTGAGATATAAAGTCAGGATTGTGAGATATAAAGTCAGAATTGTGAGATATAAAGTCAGAATTGTGAGATATAAAGTCAGAATTGTGATATAAAGTCAGAATTGTGTGATATTAAGTTAGAATTGTGTGATATAAATTTAGAATTGTGTGATATAAAGTCAGAATTGTGATATAAAGTCAGAATTGTGTGATATAAAGTCAGAATTGTGATATAAAGTCAGAATTGTGTGATATAAAGTCGGATTGTGTGATATAAAGTCAGAATTGTGATATAAAGTTAGAATTGTGTGATATAAAGTTAGAATTGTGAGATATAAAGTCAGAATTGTGTGATATAAAGTCAGAATTGTGTGATATAAAGTTAGAATTGTGTGATATAAAGTTAGAATTGTGTGATTATAAATTTAGAATTGTGAGATATAAAGTCAGAATTGTGATATAAAGTCAGAATTGTGTGATATAAAGTCAGAATTGTGTGATATAAAGTCAGAATTTTGTGATATAAAGTCAGGATTGTGATAAAGTCAGAATTGTTTGATATAAAGTTAGAATTGTGTGATATAAAGTCAGAATTGTGAGATATGAAGTCAGAATTGAGATATGAAGTCAGAATTGTGTGATATAAAGTCAGGATTGTGTGATATAAAGTCAGAATTGTGAGATATAAAGTCAGAATTGAGATATAAAGTCAGAATTGTGAGATATAAAGTCAAGATTGTGATATAAAGTCAGAATTGTGATATAAAGTCAGAATTGTGAGATATAAAGTCAGAATTGTGAGATATAAAGTCAGAATTGTGAGATATAAAGTCAGAATTGTGAGATATAAAGTCAAGATTGTGATATAAAGTCAGAATTGTGTGATATAAAGTCAGAATTGTGAGATATGAAGTCAGAATTGAGATATGAAGTCAGAATTGAGATATGAAGTCAGAATTGAGATATGAAGTCAGAATTGTGAGATATGAAGTCAGAATTGAGATATAAGTCAGAATTGTGTGATATAAAGTCAGAATTGTGAGATATAAAGTCAGAATTGTGTGATATAAAGTCAGAATTGTGTGATATAAAGTCAGAATTGTGAGATATAAAGTCAGAATTGTGAGATATAAAGTCAGAATTGTGTGATATAAAGTCAGAATTGTGAGATATAAAGTCAGAATTGTGAGATATAAAGTCAAGATTGTGATATATAAAGTCAGAATTGTGATATATAAAGTCAGAATTGTGTGATATAAAGTCAGAATTGTGAGATATAAAGTCAGAATTGTGAGATATAAAGTCAGAATTGTGAGATATAAAGTCAGAATTGTGATATAAAATCAGAATTGTGAGATATAAAGTCAGAATTGTGTGATATAAAGTCAGAATTGTGTGATATAAAGTCAGGATTGTGAGATATAAAGTCAGGATTGTGAGATATAAAGTCAGGATTGTGAGATATAAAGTCAGGATTGTGAGATATAAAGTCAGGATTGTGAGATATAAAGTCAGGATTGTGAGATATAAAGTTAGAATTGTGATATAAAGTTAGAATTGTGTGATTATAAATTTAGAATTGTGAGATATAAAGTCAGAATTGTGATATAAAGTTAGAATTGTGTGATATAAAGTTAGAATTGTGATATAAAGTCAGAATTGTGAGATATAAAGTCAGAATTGTGTGATATAAAGTCAGAATTGTGTGATATAAAGTTAGAATTGTGTGATATAAAGTTAGAATTGTGTGATATAAAGTCAGAATTGTGATATAAAGTCAGAATTGTGTGATATAAAGTCAGGATTGTGAGATATAAAGTCAGAATTGTGTGATATAAAGTCAGAATTGTGATATAAAGTCAGAATTGTGTGATATAAAGTTAGAATTGTGTGATTATAAATTTAGAATTGTGAGATATAAAGTCAGAATTGTGAGATATAAAGTCAGAATTGTGTGATATAAAGTTAGAATTGTGTGATATAAAGTTAGAATTGTGTGATATAAAGTCAGAATTGTGAGATATAAAGTCAGAATTGTGTGATATAAAGTTAGAATTGTGTGATATAAAGTCAGAATTGTGTGATATAAAGTTAGAATTGTGTGATATAAAGTCAGAATTGTGATATAAAGTCAGAATTGTGTGATATAAAGTCAGAATTGTGTGATATAAAGTGAATTGTGTGATATAAAGTGGAATTGTGTGATATAAAGTCAGAATTGTGATATAAAGTTAGAATTGTGTGATATAAAGTTAGAATTGTGAGATATAAAGTCAGAATTGTGATATAAAGTTAGAATTGTGTGATATAAAGTTAGAATTGTGTGATATAAAGTCAGAATTGTGATATAAAGTCAGAATTGTGTGATATAAAGTCAGGATTGTGAGATATAAAGTCGAATTGTGTGATATAAAGTCAGAATTGTGATATAAAGTCAGAATTGTGTGATATAAAGTTAGAATTGTGTGATTATAAATTTAGAATTGTGAGATATAAAGTCAGAATTGTGAGATATAAAGTCAGAATTGTGTGATATAAAGTTAGAATTGTGTGATATAAAGTTAGAATTGTGTGATATAAAGTCAGAATTGTGAGATATAAAGTCAGAATTGTGTGATATAAAGTTAGAATTGTGTGATATAAAGTCAGAATTGTGTGATATAAAGTTAGAATTGTGTGATATAAAGTTAGAATTGTGTGATATAAAGTCAGAATTGTGATATAAAGTCAGAATTGTGTGATATAAAGTCAGAATTGTGTGATATAAAGTCGAATTGTGTGATATAAAGTGAATTGTGTGATATAAAGTCAGAATTGTGATATAAAGTTAGAATTGTGTGATATAAAGTCAGAATTGTGAGATATAAAGTCAGAATTGTGTGATATAAAGTTAGAATTGTGTGATATAAAGTTAGAATTGTGTGATATAAAGTTAGAATTGTGTGATATAAAGTCAGAATTGTGAGATATAAAGTCAGAATTGTGATATAAAGTCAGAATTGTGTGATATAAAGTTAGAATTGTGATATAAAGTTAGAATTGTGTGATATAAAGTCAGAATTGTGATATAAAGTCAGAATTGTGTGATATAAAGTCAGAATTGTGATATAAAGTCAGAATTGTGATATAAAGTAGAATTGTGTGATATAAAGTCAGAATTGTGATATAAAGTTAGAATTGTGTGATATAAAGTTAGAATTGTGAGATATAAAGTCAGGATTGTGAGATATAAAGTTAGAATTGTGATATAAAGTTAGAATTGTGTGATTATAAATTTAGAATTGTGAGATATAAAGTCAGGATTGTGATATAAAGTTAGAATTGTGTGATATAAAGTTAGAATTGTGTGATTATAAATTTAGAATTGTGAGATATAAAGTCAGGATTGTGATATAAAGTTAGAATTGTGAGATATAAAGTTAGAATTGTGTGATTATAAATTTAGAATTGTGTGATATAAAGTCAGAATTGTGATATAAAGTTAGAATTGTGTGATATAAAGTTAGAATTGTGTGATATAAAGTCAGAATTGTGTGATATAAAGTCAGAATTGTGTGATATAAAGTTAGAATTGTGTGATATAAAGTTAGAATTGTGTGATATAAAGTCAGAATTGTGATATAAAGTCAGAATTGTGTGATATAAAGTCAGGATTGTGAGATATAAAGTCGAATTGTGTGATATAAAGTCAGAATTGTGATATAAAGTTAGAATTGTGTGATATAAAGTTAGAATTGTGTGATTATAAATTTAGAATTGTGAGATATAAAGTCAGAATTGTGAGATATAAAGTCAGAATTGTGTGATATAAAGTTAGAATTGTGTGATATAAAGTTAGAATTGTGTGATATAAAGTTAGAATTGTGTGATATAAAGTCAGAATTGTGAGATATAAAGTCAGAATTGTGTGATATAAAGTTAGAATTGTGTGATATAAAGTCAGAATTGTGTGATATAAAGTTAGAATTGTGTGATATAAAGTTAGAATTGTGAGATATAAAGTCAGAATTGTGTGATATAAAGTCAGAATTGTGTGATATAAAGTTAGAATTGTGTGATATAAAGTCAGAATTGTGATATAAAGTCAGAATTGTGTGATATAAAGTCAGAATTGTGTGATATAAAGTCAGAATTGTGTGATATAAAGTCAGAATTGTGTGATATAAAGTCAGAATTGTGATATAAAGTTAGAATTGTGTGATATAAAGTTAGAATTGTGTGATATAAAGTTAGAATTGTGTGATATAAAGTCAGAATTGTGAGATATAAAGTCAGAATTGTGATATAAAGTCAGAATTGTGTGATATAAAGTTAGAATTGTGTGATATAAAGTCAGAATTGTGTGATATAGTCAGAATTGTGATATAAAGTCAGAATTGTGTGATATAAAGTCAGAATTGTGATATAAAGTCAGAATTGTGTGATATAAAGTCAGAATTGTGTGATATAAAGTCAGAATTGTGATATAAAGTTAGAATTGTGTGATATAAAGTTAGAATTGTGAGATATAAAGTCAGAATTGTGTGATATAAAGTCAGAATTGTGTGATATAAAGTCAGAATTGTGTGATATAAAGTTAGAATTGTGTGATTATAAATTTAGAATTGTGAGATATAAAGTCAGAATTGTGATATAAAGTTAGAATTGTGTGATATAAAGTTAGAATTGTGTGATATAAAGTCAGAATTGTGTGATATAAAGTCAGAATTGTGTGATATAAAGTCAGAATTGTGTGATATAAAGTTAGAATTGTGTGATATAAAGTTAGAATTGTGTGATATAAAGTCAGAATTGTGATATAAAGTCAGAATTGTGTGATATAAAGTCAGGATTGTGAGATATAAAGGAATTGTGTGATATAAAGTCAGGATTGTGAGATATAAAGTCAATTGTGAGATATAAAGTCAGGATTGAGATATAAGTCAGGATTGTGAGATATAAAGTCAGGATTGTGTGATATAAAGTTAAATTGTGAGATATAAAGTCAAATTGTGTGATATAAAGTCAGAATTGTGTGATATAAAGTCAGAATTGTGTGATATAAAGTTAGAATTGTGTGATATAAAGTCAAATTGTGATATAAAGTCAGAATTGTGTGATATAAAGTCAGGATTGTGAGATATAAAGTCAGAATTGTGTGATATAAAGTTAGAATTGTGAGATATAAAGTTAGAATTGTGTGATATAAAGTTAGAATTGTGTGATATAAAGTCAGAATTGTGTGATATAAAGTCAGGATTGTGAGATATAAAGTTAGAATTGTGTGATATAAAGTCAGGATTGTGAGATATAAAGTTAGAATTGTGTGATATAAAGTCAGGATTGTGAGATATAAAGTTAGAATTGTGTGATATAAAGTCAGGATTGTGAGATATAAAGTTAGAATTTTGTGATATAAAGTCAGGATTGTGAGATATAAAGTCAGAATTGTGTGATATAAAGTCAGGATTGTGAGATATAAAGTCAGGATTGTGAGATATAAAGTCAGGATTGTGAGATATAAAGTCAGAATTGTGTGATATAAAGTCAGGATTGTGAGATATAAAGTCAGAATTGTGTGATATAAAGTCAGGATTGTGAGATATAAAGTCAGGATTGTGAGATATAAAGTCAGGATTGTGAGATATAAAGTCAGAATTGTGAGATATAAAGTCAGAATTGAGAGATATAAAGTCAGAATTGTGAGATATAAAGTCAGAATGTGTGATATAAAGTCAAATTGTGTGATATAAAGTCAGGATTGTGAGATATAAAGTCAGGATTGTGAGATATAAGTCAGGATTGTGAGATATAAAGTCAGGATTGTGAGATATAAAGTCAGGATTGTGAGATATAAAGTCAGGATTGTGAGATATAAAGTTAGAATTGTGATATAAAGTTAGAATTGTGTGATTATAAATTTAGAATTGTGAGATATAAAGTCAGAATTGTGATATAAAGTTAGAATGTGTGATATAAAGTTAGAATTGTGTGATATAAAGTCAGAATTGTGAGATATAAAGTCAGAATTGTGTGATATAAAGTCAGAATTGTGTGATATAAAGTTAGAATTGTGTGATATAAAGTTAGAATTGTGTGATATAAAGTCAGAATTGTGATATAAAGTCAGAATTGTGTGATATAAAGTCAGGATTGTGAGATATAAAGTCGAATTGTGTGATATAAAGTCAGAATTGTGATATAAAGTCAGAATTGTGTGATATAAAGTTAGAATTGTGTGATTATAAATTTAGAATTGTGAGATATAAAGTCAGAATTGTGAGATATAAAGTCAGAATTGTGTGATATAAAGTTAGAATTGTGTGATATAAAGTTAGAATTGTGTGATATAAAGTTAGAATTGTGTGATATAAAGTCAGAATTGTGAGATATAAAGTCAGAATTGTGTGATATAAAGTTAGAATTGTGTGATATAAAGTCAGAATTGTGTGATATAAAGTTAGAATTGTGTGATATAAAGTTAGAATTGTGATATAAAGTCAGAATTGTGATATAAAGTCAGAATTGTGTGATATAAAGTCAGAATTGTGTGATATAAAGTCGAATTGTGTGATATAAAGTCGAATTGTGTGATATAAAGTCAGAATTGTGATATAAAGTTAGAATTGTGTGATATAAAGTTAGAATTGTGAGATATAAAGTCAGAATTGTGATATAAAGTTAGAATTGTGTGATATAAAGTTAGAATTGTGTGATATAAAGTTAGAATTGTGTGATATAAAGTCAGAATTGTGAGATATAAAGTCAGAATTGTGATATAAAGTCAGAATTGTGTGATATAAAGTTAGAATTGTGTGATATAAAGTTAGAATTGTGTGATATAAAGTCAGAATTGTGATATAAAGTCAGAATTGTGTGATATAAAGTCAGAATTGTGATATAAAGTCAGAATTGTGTGATATAAAGTCAGAATTGTGTGATATAAAGTCAGAATTGTGATATAAAGTTAGAATTGTGTGATATAAAGTTAGAATTGTGAGATATAAAGTCAGATTGTGAGATATAAAGTTAGAATTGTGATATAAAGTTAGAATTGTGTGATTATAAATTTAGAATTGTGAGATATAAAGTCAGGATTGTGATATAAAGTTAGAATTGTGTGATATAAAGTTAGAATTGTGTGATTATAAATTTAGAATTGTGAGATATAAAGTCAGGAATTGTGATATAAAGTTAGAATTGTGAGATATAAAGTTAGAATTGTGTGATATAAAGTTTAGAATTGTGTGATATAAAGTCAGAATTGTGATATAAAGTTAGAATTGTGTGATATAAAGTTAGAATTGTGTGATATAAAGTCAGAATTGTGTGATATAAAGTCAGAATTGTGATATAAAGTTAGAATTGTGTGATATAAAGTTAGAATTGTGTGATATAAAGTCAGAATTGTGATATAAAGTCAGAATTGTGTGATATAAAGTCAGGAATTGTGAGATATAAAGTCAGAATTGTGTGATATAAAGTCAGAATTGTGATATAAAGTTAGAATTGTGTGATATAAAGTTAGAATTGTGTGATATAAATTTAGAATTGTGAGATATAAAGTCAGAATTGTGAGATATAAAGTCAGAATTGTGTGATATAAAGTTAGAATTGTGTGATATAAAGTTAGAATTGTGTGATATAAAGTTAGAATTGTGTGATATAAAGTCAGAATTGTGAGATATAAAGTCAGAATTGTGAGATATAAAGTTAGAATTGTGTGATATAAAGTTAGAATTGTGTGATATAAAGTTAGAATTGTGTGATATAAAGTCAGAATTGTGATATAAAGTCAGAATTGTGTGATATAAAGTCAGAATTGTGTGATATAAAGTCAGAATTGTGTGATATAAAGTCGAATTGTGTGATATAAAGTCAGAATTGTGATATAAAGTTAGAATTGTGTGATATAAAGTTAGAATTGTGTGATATAAAGTCATAATTGTGTGATATAAAGTCAGAATTGTGTGATATAAAGTTAGAATTGTGTGATATAAAGTTAGAATTGTGTGATATAAAGTCAGAATTGTGATATAAAGTCAGAATTGTGTGATATAAAGTCAGGATTGTGAGATATAAAGTCGAATTGTGTGATATAAAGTCAGAATTGTGATATAAAGTTAGAATTGTGTGATATAAAGTTAGAATTGTGTGATTATAAATTTAGAATTGTGAGATATAAAGTCAGAATTGTGAGATATAAAGTCAGAATTGTGTGATATAAAGTTAGAATTGTGTGATATAAAGTTAGAATTGTGTGATATAAAGTTAGAATTGTGTGATATAAAGTCAGAATTGTGAGATATAAAGTCAGAATTGTGTGATATAAAGTTAGAATTGTGTGATATAAAGTTAGAATTGTGTGATATAAAGTTAGAATTGTGTGATATAAAGTCAGAATTGTGATATAAAGTCAGAATTGTGTGATATAAAGTCAGAATTGTGTGATATAAAGTTAGAATTGTGTGATATAAAGTTAGAATTGTGTGATATAAAGTCAGAATTGTGAGATATAAAGTCAGAATTGTGTGATATAAAGTTAGAATTGTGTGATATAAAGTTAGAATTGTGTGATATAAAGTTAGAATTGTGTGATATAAAGTCAGAATTGTGATATAAAGTCAGAATTGTGTGATATAAAGTCAGAATTGTGATATAAAGTCAGAATTGTGTGATATAAAGTCGAATTGTGTGATATAAAGTCAGAATTGTGATATAAAGTTAGAATTGTGTGATATAAAGTTAGAATTGTGAGATATAAAGTCAGAATTGTGTGATATAAAGTCAGAATTGTGTGATATAAAGTTAGAATTGTGTGATATAAAGTTAGAATTGTGTGATTATAAATTTAGAATTGTGAGATATAAAGTCAGAATTGTGATATAAAGTTAGAATTGTGTGATATAAAGTTAGAATTGTGTGATATAAAGTCAGAATTGTGAGATATAAAGTCAGAATTGTGTGATATAAAGTCAGAATTGTGTGATATAAAGTTAGAATTGTGTGATATAAAGTTAGAATTGTGTGATATAAAGTCAGAATTGTGATATAAAGTCAGAATTGTGTGATATAAAGTCAGGATTGTGAGATATAAAGTCAGAATTGTGTGATATAAAGTCAGGATTGTGAGATATAAAGTCAGGATTGTGAGATATAAAGTTAGAATTGTGTGATATAAAGTTAGAATTGTGAGATATAAAGTCAGAATTGTGTGATATAAAGTCAGAATTGTGTGATATAAAGTCAGAATTGTGTGATATAAAGTTAGAATTGTGTGATATAAAGTCAGAATTGTGATATAAAGTCAGAATTGTGTGATATAAAGTCAGGATTGTGAGATATAAAGTCAGAATTGTGTGATATAAAGTTAGAATTGTGAGATATAAAGTTAGAATTGTGTGATATAAAGTTAGAATTGTGTGATATAAAGTCAGAATTGTGTGATATAAAGTCAGGATTGTGAGATATAAAGTCAGAATTGTGTGATATAAAGTCAGGATTGTGAGATATAAAGTCAGAATTGTGTGATATAAAGTCAGGATTGTGAGATATAAAGTTAGAATTGTGTGATATAAAGTCAGGATTGTGAGATATAAAGTTAGAATTTTGTGATATAAAGTCAGGATTGTGAGATATAAAGTCAGAATTGTGTGATATAAAGTCAGGATTGTGAGATATAAAGTCAGGATTGTGAGATATAAAGTCAGGATTGTGAGATATAAAGTCAGAATTGTGTGATATAAAGTCAGGATTGTGAGATATAAAGTCAGAATTGTGTGATATAAAGTCAGGATTGTGAGATATAAAGTCAGGATTGTGAGATATAAAGTCAGGATTGTGAGATATAAAGTCAGAATTGTGAGATATAAAGTCAGAATTGTGAGATATAAAGTCAGAATTGTGAGATATAAAGTCAGAATTGTGTGATATAAAGTCAGGATTGTGAGATATAAAGTCAGAATTGTGTGATATAAAGTCAGGATTGTGAGATATAAAGTCAGGATTGTGAGATATAAAGTCAGGATTGTGAGATATAAAGTCAGGATTGTGAGATATAAAGTCAGGATTGTGAGATATAAAGTCAGGATTGTGAGATATAAAGTTAGAATTGTGTGATATAAAGTCAGGATTGTGAGATATAAAGTCAGAATTGTGTGATATAAAGTCAGGATTGTGTGATATAAAGTCAGAATTGAGATATAAAGTCGAATTGTGTGATATAAAGTCAGGATTGTGTGATATAAAGTCAGAATTGTGTGATATAAAGTCAGGATTGTGTGATATAAAGTCAGAATTGTGAGATATAATGTCAGAATTGTGTGATATAAAGTCAGGATTGTGATATAAAGTCAGAATTGTGATATAAAGTTAGAATTGTGTGATATTAAGTTAGAATTGTGTGATATAAAGTTAGAATTGTGTGATATTAAGTTAGAATTGTGTGATATAAATTTAGAATTGTGTGATATAAAGTCAGAATTGTGATATAAAGTCGGAATTGTGTGATATAAAGTCAGAATTGTGTGATATAAAGTCAGGATTGTGAGATATAAAGTTAGAATTGTGTGATATAAAGTCAGAATTGTGTGATATAAAGTCAGGATTGTGAGATATAAAGTTAGAATTGTGTGATATGAAGTTAGAATTGTGTGATATAAAGTCAGGATTGTGTGATATAAAGTCAGGATTGTGAGATATAAAGTCAAGATTGTGATATAAAGTCAGGATTGTGATATAAAGTCAGAATTGTGAGATATAAAGTCAGAATTGTGAGATATAAAGTCAGAATTGTGAGATATAAAGTCAGAATTGTGTGATATAAAGTCAGAATTTTTGTGATATAAAGTCAGAATTGTGAGATATAAAGTCAGAATTGTGTGATATAAAGTCAGGATTGTGAGATATAAAGTCAAGATTGTGAGATATAAAGTCAGAATTGTGAGATATAAAGTCAGAATTGTGTGATATAAAGTCAGAATTTTGTGATATAAAGTCAGAATTGTGAGATATAAAGTCAGGATTGTGAGATATAAAGTCAAGATTGTGAGATATAAAGTCAGAATTGTGAGATATAAAGTCAAGATTGTGATATAAAGTCAGGATTGTGAGATATAAAGTCAAGATTGTGATATAAAGTCAGAATTGTGAGATATAAAGTCAGGATTGTGTGATATAAAGTCAGGATTGTGAGATATAAAGTTAGAATTGTGTGATATAAAGTCAGAATTTTGTGATATAAAGTCAGGATTGTGAGATATAAAGTCAAGATTGTGATATAAAGTCAGAATTGTGTGATATAAAGTCAGAATTGTGTGATATAAAGTCAAGATTGTGAGATATAAAGTCAGAATTTTGTGATATTAAGTCAGAATTGTGAGATATAAAGTCAAGATTGTGATATAAAGTCAGAATTGTGAGATATAAAGTCAGAATTGTGTGATATAAAGTCAGAATTGTGAGATATAAAGTTAGAATTGTGTGATATAAAGTCAGAATTGTGTGATATAAAGTCAGAATTTTGTGATATAAAGTCAGAATTGTGAGATATAAAGTCAGAATTGTGAGATATAAAGTCAGAATTGTGTGATATAAAGTCAGAATTTTGTGATATAAAGTCAGAATTGTGAGATATAAAGTCAGGATTGTGAGATATAAAGTCAAGATTGTGAGATATAAAGTCAGAATTGTGAGATATAAAGTCAGAATTGTGAGATATAAAGTCAGGATTGTGAGATATAAAGTCAAGATTGTGAGATATAAAGTCAGAATTGTGAGATATAAAGTCAGAATTGTGAGATATAAAGTCAGAATTGTGAGATATAAAGTCAAGATTGTGATATAAAGTCAGAATTGTGAGATATAAAGTCAGAATTGTGAGATATAAAGTCAGAATTGTGAGATATAAAGTCAGAATTGTGAGATATAAAGTCAGGATTGTGAGATATAAAGTCAAGATTGTGATATAAAGTCAGAATTGTGTGATATAAAGTCAGAATTGTGTGATATAAAGTCAAGATTGTGAGATATAAAGTCAGAATTTTTGTGATATAAAGTCAGAATTGTGAGATATAAAGTCAAGATTGTGATATAAAGTCAGAATTGTGAGATATAAAGTCAGAATTGTGTGATATAAAGTCAGAATTGTGAGATATAAAGTTAGAATTGTGATATAAAGTCAGAATTGTGAGATATAAAGTCAGATTGTGTGATATAAAGTCAGGATTGTGAGATATAAAGTTAGAATTGTGTGATATAAAGTCAGAATTGTGTGATATAAAGTCAGGATTGTGAGATATAAAGTCAAGATTGTGATATAAAGTCAGAATTGTGTGATATAAAGTCAGAATTGTGTGATATAAAGTCAAGATTGTGAGATATAAAGTCAGAATTTTGTGATATTAAGTCAGAATTGTGAGATATAAAGTCAAGATTGTGATATAAAGTCAGAATTGTGAGATATAAAGTCAGAATTGTGTGATATAAAGTCAGAATTGTGAGATATAAAGTCAGAATTGTGTGATATAAAGTCAGAATTGTGTGATATAAAGTCAGAATTTTGTGATATAAAGTCAGAATTGTGAGATATAAAGTCAGAATTGTGAGATATAAAGTCAGAATTGTGAGATATAAAGTCAGAATTGTGAGATATAAAGTCAGGATTGTGAGATATAAAGTCAGAATTGTGTGATATAAAGTTAGAATTGTGTGATATAGTCAGAATTGTGAGATATAAAGTCAGAATTGTGTGATATAAAGTCAGAATTGTGTGATATAAAGTCAGAATTGTGTGATATAAAGTCAGAATTGTGAGATATAAAGTCAGAATTGTGAGATATAAAGTCAGAATTGTGTGATATAAAGTCAGAATTGTGAGATATAAAGTCAGAATTGTGAGATATAAAGTCAGAATTGTGTGATATAAAGTCAGGATTGTGAGATATAAAGTCAAGATTGTGATATAAAGTCAGGATTGTGAGATATAAAGTCAGATTGTGATATAAAGTCAGAATTGTGAGATATAAAGTCAGAATTGTGAGATATAAAGTCAAGATTGTGATATAAAGTCAGGATTGTGAGATATAAAGTCAAGATTGTGATATAAAGTCAGAATTGTGAGATATAAAGTCAGAATTGTGTGATATAAAGTCAGAATTGTGAGATATAAAGTCAGAATTGTGAGATATAAAGTCAAGATTGTGATATAAAGTCAGAATTGTGAGATATAAAGTCAGAATTGTGAGATATAAAGTCAGAATTGTGTGATATAAAGTCAGAATTGTGAGATATAAAGTCAGAATTGTGAGATATAAAGTCAGAATTGTGTGATATAAAGTCAGAATTGTGAGATATAAAGTCAGAATTGTGTGATATAAAGTCAGATTGTGAGATATAAAGTCAAGATTGTGATATAAAGTCAGGATTGTGAGATATAAAGTCAAGATTGTGATATAAAGTCAGAATTGTGAGATATAAAGTCAGAATTGTGAGATATAAAGTCAAGATTGTGATATAAAGTCAGGATTGTGAGATATAAAGTCAAGATTGTGATATAAAGTCAGAATTGTGAGATATAAAGTCAGAATTGTGTGATATAAAGTCAGAATTGTGAGATATAAAGTCAGAATTGTGAGATATAAAGTCAAGATTGTGATATAAAGTCAGAATTGTGAGATATAAAGTCAGAATTGTGTGATATAAAGTCAGAATTGTGATATAAAGTCAGAATTGTGAGATATAAAGTCAGAATTGTGAGATATAAAGTCAAGATTGTGATATAAAGTCAGAATTGTGTGATATAAAGTCAGAATTGTGTGATATAAAGTCAGGATTGTGAGATATAAAGTCAAGATTGTGATATAAAGTCAGAATTAATATAAAGTCAGAATTGTGTGATATAAAGTCAAGATTGTGATATAAAGTCAGAATTGTGAGATATAAAGTCAATTTGTGTGATATAAAGTCAGAATTGTGTGATATAAAGTCAAGATTGTGATATAAAGTCAGAATTGTGAGATATAAAGTCAAGATTGTGATATAAAGTCAGGATTGTGAGATATAAAGTCAAGATTGTGATATAAAGTCAGGATTGTGAGATATAAAGTCAAGATTGTGATATAAAGTCAGGATTGTGAGATATAAAGTCAAGATTGTGATATAAAGTCAGAATTGTGTGATATAAAGTCAAGATTGTGATATAAAGTCAGGATTGTGAGATATAAAGTCAAGATTGTGATATAAAGTCAGAATTGTGTGATATAAAGTCAGAATTTTGTGATATAAAGTCAGAATTTTGTGATATAAAGTCAGAATTTTGTGATATAAAGTCAGAATTGTGATATAAAGTCAGAATTGTGTGATATAAAGTTAGAATGTGTGATATAAAGTCAGAATTTTGTGATATAAAGTCAAGATTGTGATATAAAGTCAGGATTGTGAGATATAAAGTCAAGATTGTGATATAAAGTCAGAATTGTGTGATATAAAGTCAGAATGTGTGATATAAAGTTAGAATTGTGTGATATAAAGTCAGAATTTTGTGATATGAAGTCAGAATTGTGTGATATAAAGTCAGGATTGTGAGATATAAAGTCAAGATTGTGATATAAAGTCAGAATTGTGTGATATAAAGTCAGAATTGTGTGATATAAAGTCAGAATTTTGTGATATAAAGTCAGAATTGTGAGATATGAAGTCAGAATTGGGGTTCAGATTTTCAGTTCTTTTTATGTCCAGAAAAGTGTGTCCCTCCACCATAAAAGGACTCCAGGGGTTAATAAAGGCCTTCTGAAGCCAAGAAAATATACATAATCATAAATGTATAAACTATAATCACTGGCTTCCGGTAACGTCCGCACACAAAAGTAACACATTTGTGAAACTACAGATAGCATGCGTTACAATTTTGTTGATGCCTCTCAGTATTCGCTCACTGCAGTGCATTATGGGATTGCACCTATGCAGATGAAGCGCAGTGTAGTATTGTAAGTTGTTAATATGAATGAGATCGGGCTCCCACGGCTCGTCTCGCTGGTATAAATAGCTTCAGAGTTGTAAATCATTACATGTGGATAGAGTTAATGGTTAATAGGATTTGAAGTGAGAGAGTTGTGGTCTTGGGATTTTCTCCAGGATTTGAGCTTAGCCAAATCCGTCTGAACGAATGAAGCCGGAGTGGCCTAGTTTTGTGTATAATAAACCAGACCAAATGGTTTGCATGTTTCGTGGCTTGTCTGTTTTTTTGACCCATTTCATGATGATTTTACTGGTGATATGAACGTCTGCAAAAGCAACGTTTGGAGCTGAGAAAATCACGTCTGTGAAAATCCGGATGTGATTCGGATCAACACAAAGGTGGAGTAACGTTAACTCCCTCAAAGTGCTATCGCTCGCCCTGGGTCCACATCTCATTCGGGAACAGTGGTTAGTTTTGGTTTATATTAGGGATGCAACAATATAGTTAGTCCACAGTTCAGTACATACCTCAGTTTTTAACCACGGTTATCGGTTCGGTTCTGATGGCTTGTCACATTTTTTTGTTATTCTATTCTTTGGCGATAGGAACAGCGAGAGGTTAAAGAGAAAAAATACTATGTTTTTTTATTGCAATACTTTCTTTATTTTACTTAAAAGAATTGAAAAACCTTACTTAAACTTAACTTTACACATTCCTAGTGTATTGGATAATATAAAATAATAAATATATAAGATTTACACTGGCAGCTGTACAGCAGCATTTAAGTATGAAATTGAATGAAAACTGTAAAAATAAAACTACATAGACTTCACTATAAAATATACATTGATTCTTATTAAAGCTACTGCATATCTCCAGAAAGTAGGCATTATTATACTTCTGTGTTGTGATGATGATGGTATTTGACTCATAATGTGAAACCGGTTTAACACAGATTCATTCCTTTATGAATCATCTCTTCTTTTGCTTTTCTGTCCATCACTTTCCAAATATAAAGAGAAAATCATCAAATGCGATGATGCACTTTTCATCGTATAAGACGTGTTTCATTCACTGGATTATGTTATATGATTTTTGGTCATATTGCACCCCGGATGTATACGCCTGTGAGATACACAACAGTTCAGGACTGTATTTTGTGTGTGTGTTTGTGTTGTCACGATAACAAAATGATGAGTTCGATACGATACCAGACTACAATACCTCGATACCGATACTAAATCGATACCACGGTCAAAATACCACCCAGTAAAAGTAATTGAATAACATGACAACAGAACTTATTAATCATAGTCTTATTTAATTTTTAACTAAAAACTCACGTGGCCAGCATGTTCCTGCCCTGGTTTTTGACCGTTTCTTCAAATTGCATTTTTTTTATTTTATCTTTGTTTTTAAAAATAAGCTAAAAATGCAAATTACAAACAATATGACAAAAACAGTGGTTTATTTTTCAGCTATCGGTCTGTTTAACAGTATAGCAAGTCAAGAAATAAATAAACTGCTTAGTCTTCACTCAATAAATTAACTATACACTGAATCATAATGAATATATTAAAATTATTTAGCCAGTCATGGGGTGGTTTTCTTTTTTTCATTGTTGTTTGATTAACATTAATCACACAGAATATTAGATCCGGCACAGATCCAATCACCTCAACTGTAAACGCTCACTAAAGACACCCCCGACTGTGTTTACCTGAATACTCACAGGATGTGCATTTTTACATATTTTTGACCATTGAAATCCATAATCCGAGAGAACTGAATCGCGATCGCATGTTGTCTGAAAGGCGTGTGCACATCCCGCGCTGCGCTGTATTTCCTCATGCGCGCATGTTTGTGTTGCTTTCTTTGTCATGCGCTGCGCGTGTATATTTAACTCTTCAGCTTCCAGTGTTTAGTGAACGGTGGAGAGCTCACACACACATCCTGACTCCAGAGGCCTGTTGCATGAAGCTAGCTGAACAAACTCTGAGTTTCAGAGTAGGTTTAGAGTTGACAAATCCAGATAAATCCAGAGTCCGTTTGATTCACTTCTCGCAAGAGAGATGGCGCAAAACACTTCTGTTCTGAAGATTGAGAGATCGTTATCATGAAATTAAATGCGTTTACAAAGCAGAAATAAACACTGCAACGAAAGTTTGAGAAGGCATGAAAGAATATCTGACTATATCAATGCATGATGTGAATCAAAGAAATATGCCTAATAACTATAGGTTCACAAAGAGCTCAAATGAATACACGTTTAAAATAATCATGAATGCATGTATTATATTTATATTAATATTTGGCTACTTGTCAATTATTTATATGAATATGATATTAATTAAAAATAATTATAATTCATATAATATAAATATAATAAATAATTAGCACCAAAGGAAGAGCAATTGTGTCTCTAACGTTTTTTTTCATTGCAGCTGATTGGTCCAGTTTGGGTTTGAGATCTCTAACCCAGAATAAAACCTCCTCCAGAGCAGGTTAGCTGTGTAGTGTAAGTTACCATGGTGATTAACACTGCTAAAAACCAATCCACCTTCTTGAGCCCGAAAAACCAGAGTTTGCTCAAACTAATCTTGAACTTATCTGGGTAGCAACTGAAACCAGCTTTGTGCAACAGGCCACTGCTGTCACTCATCCACACAAATAAATACAGCTCTTATGAACGCGAGTTCGGTACTAATAAAACTCCATATCGTACCGTTTGTAATAGCAGGGTATCGCAATACTTTTCTAGTACCGGTATATCCTGCAACACTAGTGTGTGTGTGTGTGTGTGTGTGTGTGTGTGTGTGTGGACTAAAATGGGCTGTAATGTGCATGTTGATACACAGGATCTCCCTGTCGATGTTGTCTCTGTTCTTAAGGCTGGTAAGGTCGGGCATAAACATCCCTGCCATCAGATATTTTACATGTGTTACACCGATCAGGCATAACATTATGACCACCTTCCTAAAATTGTGTTTGCTGACCCGTCGAGGCATGGACTCCTCTAGACTCCTGAAGGTGTGCTGTGGTGTCTGGCACCAAGATGTTAGCAGCAGATCCTTTACGTCCTGTAAGTTGCGGAGTGGGGCCTCCATGGATCGGACTTGTTTGTTCAGCACATCCCACAGATGCTCGATTGGATTGAGATCTGGGGAATTTGGAGGCCAAGTCAACGCCTCAAACTCGTTGTTGTGCTCCTCAAACCATTCCTGAAGCATTTGTGCTTTGTGTCAGGAGCATTATCCTGCGGGAAGAGCCACAGACACCAGGGAATACCGTTTCCATGAGGCTGTACATGGTCTCAGCAATGCTTAGGTAGTTGGGACGTGTCAAAGGAACATCCACATGGATGGCAGGACCCAAGGTTTCCCAGCAGAACATTGCCCAAAGCATCACCTCCATGGCTCGCCTTCTTCCCATAGTGCATCCTGGGGCCATGTGTTCCCCTTTCTATCAGAACCAGCATTAACTTCTTGAGCAGTTTGAGCTCCAGTAGCTCGTCTGTTTGATCGGACCACACGGGCCAGCCTTCGCTCCACACGTGCATCAATGAGCCTGGGCCGCCCATGACCCTGTGGCCGGTTCTCCACTGTTCCTTCCTTGGAGCACTTTTGATAGATCCTGACCACTGCAGACCGGGAACACCCCACAAGAGCTGCAGTTTTGGAGATGCTCTGACCCAGTCGTCTAGCCATCACAATCTGGCCCTTGTCAAACTCGCTCAAATCCTTACGCTTGCCCATTTTTCCTGCTTCTAACACATCAACTCTGAGGACAAAATGTTCACTTGCTGCCTAATATATCCCACCCACTAACAGGGGATGAAGAGATCATCAGTGATATTCACATGTTATGCCTGATCGGTGTACATCACACACACTGTATCTCGGCGCACTCGCTTCATTGGTCCTGATCTTCGCTCATGGTCACAATGCCAGCGTTTGCTCGCAGTCTGGAGTCGTATCTTATGCCACTAGTTTATTAAAGCAATACGTTTTGAGAGGCTAAATGTTGCAGTGATGCGGTTAAAATGAGTGTTTCAGTGGCTTGCGTTGCTTTATTAAACAGTGGTTCCTCCAGCTGTGCGTACAGTGAGGCGGGTCGTCTCGTAGGAAGTGGACTTGTTGAAGACTGGGCGACCTGTCAGTGTGCGGGTGCATTAGTGTGGTCCTCCGGTGACCGCAGGGAATGACTGAAGCCGCTCATGGGAAAATGGCTGCTGTCTGCAGGTCCTGTGAGCACATCTGTCAGCGGTGACCAGCCAGGAGAAAATGAGGCTCTCTCGCGTCTGTCCTGCTTCACACACTAATCTCTCGTGCGGTTTCCACTGGCTCTGAGCTCCTGACCACTTTATCTCTTTATGTGTGTGTTGTGTGTGATGGGTAGGTTAAGGGGCAGTGTGTGTGTGTGTGTGTGTGTGTGTGTGTGTGTGTGTGTGTGTGTGTGTGTGTGTGTGTGTGTGTGTG
>CM040910.1:48767304-48869804 GCA_023029165.1 Gobiocypris rarus
GAGTCAGGTAAACACCGTCTCTGTGTGACTTGAAGAATACTGCTGACAATCACCCAATCACTACAAAACAAAATGGGTGTTAAACAGCCTTTGAGATATACACACCGATCAGGCATAACATGTGAATAACACTGATGATCTCTTCCTCATGGCTCCTGTTAGTGGGTGGGATATATTAGGCAGCAAGTGAACATCTTGTCCTCAGAGTTGATGTGTTAGAAGCAGGAAAAATGGGCAAGCGTAAGGATTTGAGCGAGTTTGACAAGGGCCAGATTGTGATGGCTAGACGACTGGGTCAGAGCATCTCCAAAACTGCAGCTCTTGTGGGGTGTTCCCGGTCTGCAGTGGTCAGGATCTATCAAAAGTGCTCCAAGGAAGGAACAGTGGAGAACCGGCCACAGGGTCATGGGCGGCCCAGGCTCATTGATGCACGTGTGGAGCGAAGGCTGGCCCGTGTGGTCCGATCAAACAGACGAGCTACTGGAGCTCAAACTGCTCAAGAAGTTAATGCTGGTTCTGATAGAAAGGGGAACACATGGCCCCAGGATGCACTATGGGAAGAAGGCGAGCTGGCGGAGGTGATGCTTTGGGAAATGTTCTGCTGGGAAACCTTGGGTCCTGCCATCCATGTGGATGTTCCTTTGACACGTCCCACCTACCTAAGCATTGCTGAGACCATGTACAGCCTTGCATGGAAACGGTATTCCCTGGTGGCTGTGGCTCTTCCAGCAGGATAATGCTCCTGACACAAAGCACAAATGCTTCAGGAATGGTTTGAGGAGCACAACGAGTTTGAGGTGTCGACTTGGCCTCCAAATTCCCCAGATCTCAATCCAATCGAGCATCTGTGGGATGTGCTGAACAAACAAGTCCGATCCATGGAGGCCCCACCTCACAACTATTATCATAATACTGTTATGCCCGATCGATGTATATATCATGATTTATGATTTGTAAATATTTCTAAAAGCTTCATACATTATTATAACTTCTCCCCACAGCAAATATTTAAATATGAATACAAACATTAATTTAACAATAATAGTAATCCTAATAATAAAGATTCATAAATGGACATGATTTTCATATAAGCATTATGATAATTTACAAATGAACATAATATAGGACCAATAAATAATCAACCTTTGCTTTGTGTGTGTCTGTGTGTCTCTGTGTGTATGTGTGTGTATGTGTGTGTCTGTGTGTGTCTGTGTGTGTGTGTGTCTGTGTGTGTCTGTGTGTGTCTGTGTGTGTCTGTGTGTGTCTGTGTGTGTGTGTCTGTGTCTGTGTCTGTGTGTGTGTCTGTGTCTGTGTGTGTGTGTGTGTGTCTGTGTGTGTGTGTGTGTGTGTGTGTGTGTGTCTGTGTGTGTGTGTGTGTGTGTCTGTGTCTGTGTCTGTGTCTGTGTCTGTGTCTGTGTGTGTGTGTGTGTGTGTGTGTGTGTGTGTGTGTGTGTGTGTGTGTGTGTCTGTGTGTGTGTCTGTGTGTGTGTGTGTGTGCAGGTTTCTCTCACTCAGCATTCACGTTTGGCATTGAGAGTCACATCAGCCAGTCGAACATCAACGGGGCTCTGGTGCCCCCGGCTGCGCTCATCTCCGTCCTGCAGAAGGGACTGCAGTATGTGGAGGCCGAGATCAGCATCAACGAGGTGACCCACGCTATTCCCCAAGGCTTTGGCTTATCTAGATCTGGGCACTGCTGGGCGGTATGACCAAACACTATTTTTCTAAATTACATCGGTTTCGCATCGGTATTTTTCCCCGTATGCATGAGCAGGTGTTAATCACATTTTCTGCTGATTGAGAGAGGAAATACTGCAGTAGATCGACTAGAACTATTTTACTGTCATTACGAGTAAATATTGTAGAAAAAAATCCACTAGATTTAATTCAGGTTTGCAGAGTCCCACAAAATGAGGCAACCAATAAAACACAGACCTGCACACTCATTACAGACACATGGATATTACAACCACGGAGAGAGAAATCTAACCCTATATAACAACAAACTGTTAAAACCAGGGAGAAACGCGGAAGAACTAAGGGTTTTTCTCAGTACATTTAACAACACTACGAATGATAGTTTAACACACACAGAATAAAGCACTTTCTGCCCACTCGTGATGTATCAGTGTCCTTGCATATATTTCATTTGAAGAAGACATTATGAAATATCGAAGTTGTTCATGTCTAGAGCACTAGAGCAGCGATTCCCAACACGTTAGTACCGGACCCTGAAATATTCCCAAATTAATGGTCTTTTATTTTTAAAAATAATATAATCATTATATTATATAAAAAATAAAAAATATTTTTTTAAGTACTATGACATGTCATGTACTTTAATCCAATAAATAGTTCAAAATGTGTTTCTTTGAGCGCCTTGCGTCTCATTGGTTCTGTGGCGCTGAATGCATTGCGTGTTGTTTGTGGTGAAATACTCTGCAATGAAGCCATTAAAACTGCCGTGTTTCCGTGTTTCCGCCCACCTATTTTTATGCCCATTTTGATATTTTTCTCGCATGGATGCCAGCCGAGTTTATCCCCGCCCACAACATTTTTTTGCTCGGGCAATTCGGTCTGGCCTCGCTCCATAGAGGAGTTATTATGCCTGAACAGAAACTGTTCGGACCAATGAGATCATCAGGGCGGGCTTTAGCCGATGATGGACAGATGATCAACAGTAACGTAATCATCCACGTCATCAAAGGCGCTTTGGGTTGAATTTGCTCTTATCCTAAACGGAGAACTTGTTCGTATATGCATTCACCTTCACTATTTCTCTCAGAAACGATGATCGTGTTGGGAAGTACTCCGTGTATCCTTAAATTCTTAAACACTGGCAAAGATCGTTTACACTCATCTTTTTCCTGTTACTTAATCCAGCGCGCGTGCAGACAGGGTCGCCACGTTTTTTTTTGCAATGTCGCACAATTGCTACTCAAAACTATAGCCCAAAACAATAACTTTCCGGGGGTTCTCCAGAAAAAAATGCGTTTGGGCAAAATATGTTATTTTGGCAAGGTTGCCAGCTAAATTTCGCATTCCTGGGTCTATATATCCCATAATTGGGGTCGGTTTAACCCGCGGGAAAAACACGGACTTGGCAACAGTGCCGTTGAGTTCTGCTGACATTTGATAACTAACGTTACGCGTCGCTCCGTTGCTCTGATTGGTTGTGGGTCTATCCAATTGAGGTCTTTCCTGGTTGCGTTGAAACAGCCCATAATCACAGCCCAACGGAGCCGCATCAGACTCATATTCTGACTAGAGTTGAGTATGACCACGTCAGGCTAGGATATCGCCTCAAAAACTGCTGAATTGAAACGCCAACATGCACATAAATCGTATGCGCTCGCTTGGACACATTCAATTCCTCGATGAGCATAAATGTAAAAAATTATGTGTGCGATGCAACATCTCGTAACTGTACTACGCAGCGGGAAAATCTTGTTGCAAAGCATTAAAATTGACAACTGGTCCCTGGGACTTTTTTTATGAATAATTTTTTTAACCCCTCGGTAGAAATCGCGCTCGAAGCGGTGGAAATCGCTCGGAGCGAGGTGGAAATCGCTCGAACGCGGTGGAAATCGCGCTCGGGCGATGTGGAAATCGCGCTCGAACGCGGTGGAAATCGCGCTCGGAGCGAGGTGGAAATCGCTCGGGCGGTGGAAATCGCGCTCGGAACGATGTGGAAATCGCGCTCGGAACGATGTGGAAATCGCGCCCGGAACGAGGTGGAAATCGCGCTCGGATCGAGGTGAAAATCGCTCGGATCGAGGTGGAAATCGCTCGAACGCGGTGGAAATCGCTCGGAACGAGGTGGAAATCGCTCGAACGAGGTGGAAATCGCGCTCGGAGCGAGGTGGAAATCGCGCTCGGAACGAGGTGGAAATCGCGCTCGGAACGAGGTGGAAATCGCGCTCGGAACGAGGTGGAAATCGCGCTCGGAACGCGGTGGAAATCGCGCTCGGATCGAGGTGGAAATCGCTCGGGAACGAGCTGGAAATCACGCTCGGAACGAGGTGGAAATCGCGCTCGAACGCGGTGGAAATCGCTCGGATCGAGGTGGAAATCGCGCTGGAGCAGGTGGAAATCGCGCCGAACGAGGGGGAAATCGCGATGGAACGAGGTGGAAATCGCTCGGATCGAGGTGGAAATCGCGCTCGGGCGCGCGGAAATCACGCTGGAGCGAGGTGGAAATCGCGCTCGGAACGCAGTGGAAATCGCGCTCGGATCGAGGTGGAAATCGCGCTGGAACGCGGTGGAAATCGCGCTCGGACGAGGTGGAAATCGTGCTCGGATCGAGGTGGAAATCGCGCTGGAACGCGGTGGAAATCGCGCCGGATCGAGGTGGAAATCGCGCTCGAACGCGGTGGAAATCACGCTGGAACGAGGTGGAAATCGCGCTCGAACGCAGTGGAAATCGCGCTCGGATCGAGGTGGAAATCGCGCTCGGAACGCGGTGGAAATCGCGCTCGAACGAGGGGAAATCGCGATGGAGCGAGGTGGAAATCGCTCGAACGCGCGGTGGAAATCACGCTGGAACGAGGTGGAAATCGCGCTCGGAACGCAGTGGAAATCGCGCTGAACGAGGTGGAAATCGCGCTCGGAACGCAGTGGAAATCACGCTGGAGCGAGGTGGAAATCGCTCGGAACGCAGTGGAAATCACGCTGGAGCGAGGTGGAAATCGCGCTCGGATCGAGGTGGAAATCGCGCTCGGGAACGCGGTGGAAATCACGCTGGAGCGAGGTGGAAATCGCGCTCGAACGCAGTGGAAATCGCGCTCGGATCGAGGTGGAAATCGCGCTCGGGAACGAGGTGGAAATCGCTCGGAACGAGGGGAAATCGCGATGGAGCGAGGTGGAAATCGCTCGGATCGAGGTGGAAATCGCGCTCGGAACGCGGTGGAAATCACGCTGGAACGAGGTGGAAATCGCGCTCGGACGCAGTGGAAATCGGCGCTCGGATCGAGGTGGAAATCGCGCTGGAACGCGGTGGAAATCGCGCTCGGGCGAGGTGGAAATCGTGCTCGGATCGAGGTGGAAATCGCGCTGGACGCGGTGGAAATCGCTCGGATCGAGGTGGAAATCGCGCTCGGAGCGGTGGAAATCACGCTGGAGCGAGGTGGAAATCGCGCTCGGAGCGCAGTGGAAATCGCGCTCGGATCGAGGTGGAAATCGCGCTCGGGAACGAGGTGGAAATCGCGCCGGGAACGAGAAATCGCGATGGAGCGAGGTGGAAATCGCTCGGATCGAGGTGGAAATCGCGCTCGGGCGCGGTGGAAATCACGCTGGAACGAGGTGGAAATCGCTCGAACGCAGTGGAAATCGCGCTCGGATCGAGGTGGAAATCGCGCTCGAACGCGGTGGAAATCGCGCTCGGAACGCGGTGGAAATCGTGCTCGGAACGAGGTGGAAATCGCGCTGGAACGCGGTGGAAATCGCGCTCGGGAACGTGGTGGAAATCGCGCTGGACGCAGGTGGAAATCGCGCTCGAACGCCGGTGGAAATCGCGCTCGGATCGAGGTGGAAATCGCGCTCGGAACGCGGTGGAAATCGCGCTCGGATCGAGGTGGAAATCGCGCTCGGAACGCGGTGAAAATCGCGCTCGAACGCTGGTGGTGGAAATCGCTCGAGGTGGAAATCGCGCTCGGAACGCGGTGAAAATCGCGCTCGGATCGAGGTGGAAATCGCGCTTGTTTACAGTGTGCAAAATAACGTGTTCATGTTTCGCGTGTAAAAAAACTGTATTTTTCACACTATTTACTTATCTGTATACCGCTGTTTTCACTGATGATTTCCTTGTTCTATGAAGTCCCTCCTTCAGGAACACGTAACGGGTTCTGATTGGGCCAGCGGTTCCCGTGTTGTGATTGGACAGCAGCCGGAAAGGTCACTCCTCTTACCATAACGGGGAGACGCATGCGCTCAAAGTTACTGTAGACATGGCGACAAACACACTCCACAAACGCAACACTTCCTCTTCTCCACGTGGGAGAGCAACAAGACCACGCCCCCTTTTTTACGTATTCTTGTGGGCGGGGCTTAATCAACAAACTGTTCTAGTGATGTCATTAAAGCAGGAAGTGCAGGGATGTAGTCCAATCCGGCCGTTCGCTGTAGGCTTTCAAGGGAACTTCTGTTCAATAAAATATCTCGCTTGGCATTGAACTTTGAGCTTTATAATTTTACAGATGTTATTTATGCTCTAACAGCAACATTACACACTAACTAAAGTTTGAAAAATGGGATCACGAAGAACAGGACCTTTAAACGTGCTCGCTCCGGTCTATATGTGCTAGCCTGTATGATCCATGTGGAGAACGTTGTTAATCTCATCGCAGGAACCGCTCTCTCTCGCTAGCCTCGTGTCGTCTCCGCTGTAAACATAATCGTCCCCTATAACCTCTAATAGGGCATTATTTGAGGGGACAGCCGTTTATAGTGCTGTCCGAAACCATAGTGGACGTTATTGAGTCCACTCATTAAATCACACATTGCATCGCGAGTGTAGCCGATGTGTCCGAGCTCACTCACTCGTTTTCATTCACTCCTTCAAGTGAACTAATGTTATATGTATAACGTAGGGATAGTGAATGAGGCGTTAGGCCATAGAGACAGAGCGCCATTAGGCCACGCCCACACCGGGGGGGAAACAATCCAACGCTCTCCATTGACTTTGTATTGCGTGAGGCTGAACAGAACAATGCCTAAAAGCTGATACGTGACAAGGTGTACAGCAAACAATCTAAAAAACACAGAACTAGGTTTTTTTAAGCTGTCGACCCATAAAAACGAGTGTTTAAGGAGACGAAAGTGGATACAGGCGATAAAACGTGAAGCTTCAGCAGGAAGAATGGGTGAATTTTGGGATGCTGACACTCAGAATGCCTCAGTATGCCTACGTGTGCAGTAAACATTTAGTCAAATATCCAAATGTCAGTTTAATATATTATATTTCCTGTCGCTGATCACCTTCCCCTCCAGTGAGCGTAGTTCTCAGTGTAATATAACATGTCACGCTCGGTCTCTATTGCCTGTGTCCACTTTTATGTCTTTAAACGCTCTGGTTTTGGGTCAACAGCTTAAAAACTTCTGGGTTTTGGGTTCTTTAGCTTGTTTGCTGTACACCTTGTATCAGCTTTTAGACATTGTTCGTTTTTTTTTAATAAGTCTGAAATGACAAGGAGGCCGCCTCACACAATAGAAAGTCAATGGAGGCGGTTGGTTTGTTCCCCCCCCCCCGGTGGGCGTGGTCTTCAGATTAGGATGCGTGGCGCTCTGTCTCTATCGGCTGTAGTGCGAGTGTACTCTCACAACAGTGAAAAGGGACCCTTAAACAATGTTGCGCCGCGTTCCCAACATTGTTTAAGCGTCATATACCGGTATTACGGTATAGTCAAAATTCATATCATAAGAAAAATTAATACGGGTATTGGGTATGAACCGGTATACCGCCCAGCACTAGATCTTTCAAACGGTTTCATTTCTAAACATAAACACACTTTCCAGGACTGTATGTGTATCTTCCTGGTGAGTTTATTGAAATGGAAAACCTTTCCAGAGGATGTTTTGCTGTAGATGAACTGATGAACGGTTTGATTTGATGAATGTTTAAGGATGGCACGGTGTTCGACGGCCGGCCCATCGAGTGTCTGTCGCTCATCGATGCGGTGATGCCAGACGTGGTTCACACCAGAAAGCAGGCCTTCCGAGACAAACTCTCCCAGCAACAGCAGTATCAGGCCTCCGGCTCCGGCAGCTCACCCGCCGCTCAGTCCCACGCCACGAGGAACGGAGAAACCCTGCTCAACGGAGAGGAGAACGGCACCCATGCCCTCAGTAAGTGCTTCACCCAACAGCGAAACGTTTAGCACGGTTTATCCCGGGAGAGACTGAGGTGGAACGGGCCAGAAACTCGCTTTGAGCACGAGGATGCGAATGCAACACATTAAATGTGTGGTTTGAATGCCCTGTACGTCATCTTTGGTAAAGGCCAAATACATGAATGCACATGCAGTGCAAGCAAACCTCAGTAAATCAGACGTGCCATGCATTTAAAGAGTTAGCAAAAAAACACAATTGCACGCATTAACGCTTTAACTTTGACAGCTTGCCTTGCTGAAGTGTGTTTGTAATTCCTCTCTGTCAGATAATCATGTGGAGGCCATGGAGGTGGACGGCGAGGTCCAGATTCCTGGCAGTAGAGCCACGGTGTTGAGGGGTCACGAGTCAGAGGTCTTCATCTGTGCCTGGAACCCCGTCACTGACCTCTTGGCCTCAGGGTGAGTCGATCTGGACCTCAAGGGGTTATACGCTGGATATAAGGGGCTGGGGAGGGGCTGGGGAGGGGCTGAGAGGAGGGGAGGAGTTGAGTAGGGGAGGGGCTGAGAGGAGGGGAGGAGTTGAGTAGAGGGAAGGAGTTGAGGGAGGAGGGGCTAAAGGAGGGGAGGAGTTGAGGAGGGGAGAATTTAAGAGAGTGGAGGGGCTGAGGAGGAGGAGGAGTTGATAGGGGAGGGGTTGAGTGCAGTGGAGGAGCTGAGAGAGGTGTGGGGTTGAGTGGAGGCGAGGGGCTGAGGGAGGAGGGGTTGAGTGGAGTGGAGGCTGAGAGGGAGGAGTTGATAGGGGAGGAGTTGAGTGGAGTGGAGGAGCTGAGAGGGGAGGGGTTGAGTGGGGCGAGGGGCTGAGGGAGGGAGGGGTTGAGTGGAGTGGAGGTTGATAGGGGAGGAGTTGGGGTGGAGTGGAGGGCTGAGAGAGGAGGAGTTGAGTGGAGGTGTGGGGCTGAGGGAGGGAGGTTGAGTGGAGTGGAGGAGCTGAGAGAGGGAGGGGTTGAGTGGAGGGAGGAGCTGAGAGGGAGGGGTTGAGTGGAGTGGAGGAGTTGAGAGAGAGGAGGAGGAGCTGAGAGAGGGAGGGTTGAGTGGAGTGGAGGAGCTGAGAGAGGGAGGGGTTGAGTGTAGTGGAGGAGTTGAGAGAGGAGGAGCTGAGGGAGGGGAGGAGTTGAGTGGAGTGGAGGAGCTGAGAGTGGGAGGAGTTGATAGGGGAGGAGTTGAGTGGAGTGGAGGGCTGAGAGGGGAGGGGTTGAGTGGAGTGGAGGAGCTGAGAGAGGGGAGGGGTTGAGTGGAGTGGAGGAGCTGAGAGAGGGAGGGGTTGAGTGGAGTGGAGGAGCTGAGAGAGGGAGGAGTTGAGTGGAGGGAGGAGCTGAGAGGGAGTTGAGTGGAGTGGAGGAGCTGAGAGGAGGGGTTGAGTGGAGTGGAGGAGCTGAGACGGAGGAGTTGAGTGGAGTGGAGTGGAGGAGCTGAGAGAGGGAGGGATTGAGTGGAGTGGAGGAGTTGAGAGAGGCGAGGGGCTGAGAGAGGGAGGAGTTGAGTGGAGTGGAGGAGCTGAGAGAGGGAGGGTTGAGTGGAGTGGAGGAGCTGAGAGAGGGAGGGGTTGAGTGGAGTGGAGGAGCTGAGAGAGGGAGGGGTTGAGTGGAGTGGAGGAGCTGAGAGGGAGGAGTTGAGTGGAGTGGAGGAGCTGAGAGGGAGGAGTTGAGTGGAGTGGAGGAGCTGAGAGGGAGGAGTTGCGTGGAGTGGAGGAGCTGAGAGAGGGAGGGATTGAGTGTAGTGGAGGAGTTGAGAGAGGCGAGGGGCTGAGGGAGGGAGGAGTTGAGTGGAGTGGAGGAGCTGAGGGAGGGAGGAGTTGAGTGGAGGAGCTGAGAGAGGGAGGAGTTGATAGGGGAGGAGTTGAGTGGAGGAGCTGAGAGAGGGAGGAGTTGAGTGGAGTGGAGGAGCTGAGAGGAAGGAGTTGATAGGGGAGGTTGAGTGGAGTGGAGGAGCTGAGGGAGTGAGGAGTTGAGTGGAGTGGAGGAGCTGAGGGAGTGAGGAGTTGAGTGGAGTGGAGGAGTTGATAGGGAGGAGTTGGGTGGAGTGGAGGAGCTTAGAGAGGAGGAGTTGAGTGGAGTGGAGGTTGATGGAGGAGTTGAGTGGAGTGGAGGGCTGAGAGAGGAGGAGTTGAAAGGGAGGAGTTGAGTGGAGTGGAGGGGCTGAGAGAGGGAGGAGTTGATAGGGGAGGAGTTGAGTGGAGTGGAGGAGTTGAAAGGGGAGGAGTTGAGATAGGCGAGGGGCTGAGGGAGTGAGGAGTTGAGGTAGGGGAGGAGTTATATCTTATTCACCAGCGGTGTCTTGCCTTAAGTTTACAGTATAATTTGTTTGTTGTATTATGGCAGCTCCGGCGACTCGACCGCTCGCATATGGAACCTGATTGAGAACAACAACAGCGGCTCCACTCAGCTGGTCCTGCGGCACTGCATCCGAGAGGGAGGACAGGACGTTCCCAGCAACAAGGACGTCACCTCATTAGACTGGAATGTGAGTTAGACATTTAGAGCAATCTGAGGCCTCAGTGCACTTCCAAAGGGGTCCCAGGATGACTTCTGCTTTCTCTCATCTTCATCTGTCTTTAGTTGCTCCAGTTCTTCTCTCTGCCAGTGTCAGTGTTTCTGAACTCCTGAATTATTCTTGAGTTTTCTTCCGGGAACCAGCATATGGTATATATGGTATCAGAATATTCCTCATTATAATAATTCATACACAGAATAAAGGGGCGGGGCCTGGTTGAGTTAGTTAGTCGTGTGGTGCGACTGGCGGTTATGGTAAGGAACACCAATCATAACACTGCTCCAGCTGACCAATCAGAGCACAGTGTGCTTTCAGAAGGCGGGGCTTCATAGAGACAGGAACTGGACAGAGCGTTACTGACAGACTGGGAAGAGAGGGACTTTTACTAAATTATAAATTGTGGTAGTTGAGAATTCAGTGGCCTCAAATATTTTTTTTGGCCATGAAAGTAAATGTTTTTTTCATGATGTTCTTAAAGAATATGAATTATTCCCGTGGCATATGAATTATTGAGCTTTGTCTGTTTTGTGTGTCTGTAGAGCGACGGCACTCTCTTAGCAACTGGGTCTTATGACGGATTTGCGAGAATATGGACAAAAGACGGTAAGTCAGCTCCTTTTCCTAACACTGGGATCAAACTCAAGGAAGAGCGTCTTCATGGAGCTGGCGCTGGTGTTTTTAACAGGCAATCTGAGCAGCACACTCGGGCAGCACAAAGGACCCATATTTGCTCTGAAGTGGAACAAGAAAGGCAACAGCATTCTGAGCGCTGGAGTCGATAAGGTCAGTCTCATGTCAACGAGTTCACAAAGAAATATTACTTGTTCATGAATGTGTTTGGCAGCTTATATTGCATTCAAGGTCTACTGTATATTTGAGTAGTGTATGCAATCCCTGGGAGCTAAACCCAGCTCCGTTTAACTATCCAGTCCTTCTGTCAGATATGATATGCCTTTTATGCTAAACTGTATACATTACAAGCATCATAATTTCATATAAATATCAGCATCTGCACCAAATTGCATATTTTTTCTTAGTTTGGGAAAGTTAGGAAAAGTGTGTAATAAAAAAAAAGACATTTGAAATTTAGTAATAATTTTTACTTTTATTAAAATACAATAAAATAAATGTAAAAAATGTTATTCAAATTATATTAAAATAAACAATAACAAAAATAATATTTGATTAGATTACAATAATTACAATATATAAAAATGAGATAATAAATTAATCAAATTAATTAGATTAAAATTACAAAAAATATTAAAATAAATAAATATATATAATAAAGTGTAAAAATTATTGTAAATGAAAATAAATAAACTAACAAATTATATTAAAATAACGAAATATTAGATTATAGCCTCTGAATAAACTGAGATCCATATTCACACTATATCCCACTACATATCCAACCATATCCCACCATAGCACACTATATCCCACTATATATCCAACCATATGCAACCATATCACACTATATCCCACTACATATCCAACCATATGCAACCATATCACACTATAGCACACTATATCCCTATATATCCAACCATATGCAACTATATCCACTATAGCACACTATATCCCACTATATATCCAACCATATGCAACCATATCACACTATATCCCACTACATATCCAACCATATGCAACCATATCCCAGTATAGCACACTATATCCCACTATACTGTATATCCAAACGTATCACACTATATATCCAACCATATCACACTATATATCACAGTATATATCCAACCATATCCACTATATATCCAACCATATCCCACTATATCCACTATATATCCAACCATATCACACTATATATCACACTACATATCAACCTATATCCCACTATATATCACACTACATATCAACCTATATCCCACTAAAGCACACTATATCACAGTATATATCCAACCATATCACACTATATATCCAACCATATCACACTATATATCACAGTATATATCCAACCATATCCCACTATATCCCACTATCACACTATATATCCAACCATATCCCACAATAGCACACTATATCACAGTATATATCCAACCATATCCCACTATAGCACACTATCACAGTATATATCCAACCATATCCCACTATATCCACTATATATCCAACCATATCACACTATATATCACACTACATATCAACCTATATCCCACTATAGCACACTATATCACAGTATATATCCAACCATATCACACTATATATCACACTACATATCAACCTATATCCCACTATATATCACACTACATATCAACCTATATCCCACTATAGCACACTATATCACAGTATATATCCAACCATATCACACTATATATCCAACCATATCACACTATATATCCAACCATATCACACTATATATCACAGTATATATCCAACCATATCCCACTATATCCCACTATCACACTATATATCCAACCATATCCCACAATAGCACACTATATCACAGTATATATCCAACCATATCACACTATATATCACAGTATATATCCAACCATATCCCACTATATCCACTATATATCCAACCATATCACACTATATATCACACTACATATCAACCTATATCCCACTATAGCACACTATATCACAGTATATATCCAACCATATCACACTATATATCCAACCATATCACACTATATATCACAGTATATATCCAACCATATCCCACTATATCCCACTATCACACTATATATCCAACCATATCCCACAATAGCACACTATATCACAGTATATATCCAACCATATCACACTATAGCACACTATATCACAGTATATATCCAACCATATCCCACTATATCACACTATATATCCAACCATATCACACTATATATCCCACTATATATCCAACCATATCCCACTATATATCCAACCATATCCACTATATATCCAACCATATCACACTATATATCCCACTATATATCCAACCATATCCCACTATATATCCAACCATATCACACTATATATCAAACTATATATCCAACCATATCCACTATATATCCAAACATATCACACTATATCACACTATATATCCAACCATATCACACTATATATCATAGTATATATCCAACCATATCCACAATAGCACACTATATCACAGTATATATCCAACCATATCCCACTATATATCCAACCATATCCCACTATATCCACTATATATCCAACCATATCACACTATATATCACACTACATATCAACCTATATCCCACTATAGCACACTATATCACAGTATATATCCAACCATATCACACTATATATCCAACCATATCACACTATATATCCAACCATATCCCACTATATATCCAACCATATCACACTATATATCCAACCATATCACACTATATCACACTATATATCCAACCATATCACACTATATTACACTATCACACTATATATCCAACCATATCCCACTATATCACACTATATATCCAACCATATCACACTATATTACACTATCACACTATATATCCAACCATATCACACTATATATCCCACTATATATCCAACCATATCCCACTATATATCCCACTATATATCCAACCATATCACACTATATATCCAACTATATATCCAACCATATCCCACTAAATCACACTATATATCCAACCATATCACACTATATATCCAACCATATCACACTATATATCCAACCATATCCCACTATATATCCAACCATATCACACTATATATCCAACCATATCACACTATATCACACTATATATCCAACCATATCACACTATATATCCAACCATATCCCACTATATCCAACCATATCACACTATATATCCAACCATATCACACTATATATCACACTATATCCAACCATATCACACTATATATCCAACCATATCACACTATATCCCACTATATATCCAACCATATCACACTATATATCCAACCATATCACACTATATATCCAACCATATCACACTATATATCACACTATGTCCCACTATATCCCACACTATATCCCACTATATCAAATGATGGATCAAATATGACACTCCCATATGTCAGGCTTTGCAGGATTAGGAGGAGGAGAGTTATTACCTGGCTTTTTCCCTATAATCAGTTGTTCAATTGTTCTGGTTCTGCAGACGACAATCATTTGGGACGCACACACAGGTGAAGCCAAGCAGCAGTTTCCCTTTCATTCAGGTGAGTTCACAGCCCTCTCCCTTGAGTTCAGATGTCAAGGGTCAGATGTGTTCATCATGTGCCGTGTGCTCCCGCAGCTCCAGCGCTGGACGTGGACTGGCAGAACAACACCACCTTCGCCTCCTGCAGCACGGACATGTGCATACATGTGTGTCGCCTGGGAAGCGAGCGTCCGCTCAAGACTTTTCAAGGACACACGGTGAGCTGCACGAACCCATGTGACACGCAGTCATCGGTGGCTGTCCTTGAGCGCTAGATGAACGCAGTGTTTGTTTGCTTTCAGAATGAAGTCAACGCCATTAAATGGGACCCGTCGGGAATGCTGCTGGCCTCCTGTTCGGATGACATGACTTTAAAGGTGGGAATGATTTGCCGTTTTCTATTTTAGCACCTGCCAATATTCGTTCAATGTTTGTCTGAGTGAACAGTGCCTGATGAAATATTAAATATGATCAAATGTTCCTCTCAGATCTGGAGTATGAAGCAAGATACATGCGTTCACAACCTGCAAGCGCACAACAAAGAGATCTACACCATCAAATGGAGCCCCACGGGCAGCGGGAGCAACAGTCCCAGCGCTAACATCCTGCTAGCCAGGTAACCTTCCCAAAGTCCCTTTAAGGAAAGTGGACTCGGTGGGCATATTTGCGACTCCTATGGACAACTATTTTGGGCATCCAAGACCAAGTCCTGTCTGTTTAAATAACTATTTCAAATCCGCAACAAAATAGCCAACAACTAAACCAGCGGGATTCAAACTGGACCACAAGAGGAAAAAAAGGAACAAGAGAAAGTGGAGAAAAAAAGGAAAAATAAATATGATAAAATTATTAGATTAAAATAATAATAATAATAAAACATTTTATTTATATATTTTTTTTGTTTTACATATATTTCAATAAATAAAAAACATGAAATATATGGGCCATATAATATATATATATATATATATATATATAATGAGAGTAAAATGTATTTAAAATTATTAAAATAGATTCAAATTAAAATACATTTAAGTAAATATAATAAAACATATGTAAGTGATTCCAATAAATTAAAATAAATGAACAAAAGCCGAGTAGAATAAAATAAAAATTGTATTAAATATATTAAATTAGATTAAAATAAGTAAAAATTATTCTAATAAATTGGATTAATATGAAAATAAACAAATTATATATATATATATATATATATATATATATATATATATATATATATATATATATATATATATATATATATATATGACATTGCATCTATTTTTATTGAAATATGTATTTATATATATATAATATTATATAAAAATATTGAAATAATTCAATATAATCAAATCAATAAATAAAACATTACAATAAAATACAAATTTCAATAAATAAAAAATAGATGAAATGTCATATATATATATATATATATATATATAATGACAATAAAATAAATGTACAAATCATTCAAATAATTAGATTCAAACTAATAAACAAAAATTACAATAAAAAATTAAATACAATACATATTAAACTAGATTAAAATACATTAAGTAAATTAATTATATTTGAATCATTTTATTCAGTAAATATAATAAATTAATGTAAAAATGATTCCTATACATTTGATTAAAATAAATGTAAAAATTATATCCAATAATTATATCCAAATAAATACAAATTTGATTAAACATATTCATTTAAATTATAATAATATGTCTAACTATACAGTACTACAGTGAATAGAACAACATATAATATTGAAATAATAGAAATTAATAATTTTCCAAATATTATTATGGCCATATTTATAATATATAAGAAGCGATGCAGGATGGGGTCCGTCACATTTAGTCAAAACTGGGCTACACTTGATAACCCCACCCTCTTCACCCATGCTCTGCTTATCTTCCTCAGTGCCTCTTTTGACTCGACGGTGCGATTATGGGATGTGGAACAAGGCGTGTGCATCCACACGCTCACCAAACACCAGGAGCCGGTCTACAGCGTGGCCTTCAGTCCGGACGGAAAGTTCCTGGCCAGCGGATCCTTTGACAAATGCGTCCACATCTGGGACACGCTGGTCAGTACCACAGTATGTACCCCTCATGATGAAGAGGATGAAGATGATGATGATGAACGTGTTTTTCAGAGTGGCGCGCTGGTGAACAGCTACAGAGGAACCGGAGGGATATTTGAGGTTTGCTGGAACAGTGTGGGAGATAAAGTCGGAGCAAGTGCGTCAGATGGATCGGTACGTTCACCTTCTCTTCAACTAGATCATGAGAAGCAAATATATTCACTGTGTCCAAACCTTTGGCTCTACATTCAAGGTCATAAAATGTTTCATAAGATTAGATGATACCATAAATACAATTGATTTCATGTGCTTTTTATTGATTATTAAACGTTTCCTTGGCAACTAATCGAAATAAGTTGAACCAGTAAAATTACTAACTGAAAAATAAAAAATAAATAACTATTACTGAATTAAAACAAACTAAAAGTGAAATAAAAATACATGAAGCATAAAAAAAACTCAAAAAATAGTCAAAATTACCAAAAAAATTAAACATTGACAAAAATAAAAGCCCATTTGAAAAATTTGAAAAATACTAAATTGTAAAAATAGTGTTTAAACACTAAATATTATGTATGTGCTTTTCCCCCATTTTTTTAAGCAAATGTTGATTTCAGGTCTATGCTCAGAGTGAATAAATGGATTATAACTACTGCATAAATATAATTTAGAACCATAAAATACAAAATATTAAATAAAAAAAACATTTAAAAATAAAAATCATCAAACTAAAATATTGTACATTCATTTAATTGAGATAAAAAAATCTGTAATTTTTAATTTTTATTTTATTTATCACGATTAATTTCAGAAAAAAAATATTTGTTAGTTAATTTTATTTAATCGATTCCCAGCATTCCCGATTCCCATATTAATGATATATATATATAAAAAATAATAGTAGTAATGAGGTAGTAATCATGCTGTCCAATCAGCATCTTGATATGCCACACCTGTGAGGGGGATGGGTGATCTCGGCAAAGGAGAAGTGCTCACTAACACAGATTCAGACAGATTTGAGAGAAATAGGCCTTTTGTGCACATAGAAAAAGTCTTACGGTGCGTTCACACCAGACGCGAATGAAGCGAATAAATCGTGTGTAGTTTTGAGTTTGCTCGCTTCATTCGCGTGACATTCACTACAAAAGAGGATAATTCTCCTCATTGGAGGGGCTTCTGCCAGCAGCTCGTCTCATGGATTGTTTAAATATACGACGAATAAGCTTGTAGTCTCAATAGGGTGAATTCTGGGGGATTGGGACATTTTTTCCAAGTCATCTCAATGGCAGAAAGTGTCCCAATCCCCCTGAAATCACCCTAGAGCTTAAACTGAGTAAAGTTTCCTCAATGATGTCACTACTAGAGCAAGCTCCTGATTGGTTAACGCAGCGCGAATATCTGAACTTTAGCGAATGCTCAATTCTGTTTACTCGTGTCTACTCGTGTAAATCACTCGCGCTTATCGCTTCATTCGCATCTGGTGTGAACGCACCACTTTGAGTTCAGCTCAAGACAAAACAAAAGTTTTGCGATTATTTTGTTCATTGTACTTCCGGTTAGTTATTTTTGCGCTTTGACTAAAATTAATTTCAGTTTGATTACTTAATTGTAATTTTTTTTTTTTTAAGTAGTGTAACTTGTCTTCTAATATACACCTTTAATTTCAGCTTTATTTCACCAGACAGAAATGTTTTGGTTAACGATATTACCCCATGTCTTGTTTTCCCAGGTCTGTGTTCTTGATTTACGGAAATAGCGTCGGCTGAGTCCCGGACGCAGGATTGTACGCCGTCTGAACTCGTCTCCTCCGTGGAGCCGGTCGATTGAGATCCGGGAACAGAATCTGAATGTTGAAAACCAGAATGAGAGGAGAAGGTCCACGAGAGCTGGCGCTGTAGCTGGAGACGCTTCATCCGTATCGCTGAGCGGTCCAGGCGAGGCGTCGCGAGAACCATAAACACTTCTGATTGCTTTCCAGCTTTAACGTGTTTTCCCAGGCGGATGAAGACGCCAGCTGCCGAGTACTTGGGGAAATATTTTATGAACATGTTTGATTCTCAGATACCGGTGTATAATCTCCCCGCTGGATGTACATTTAATGAATGTAAAGATGTAAATGAGACCGCAGATTTTATAAACTGTGTTTATATGTTTATAAAGTAATCAATCTTTCATACTTTTAGGAATTGTTTTTCTGTTTTTTCCTGATTTTGTGGACATCATGCCTGCTGGATCGGCAGCAAACGTGTTATTATGAGATTGTGATGCGTAGCTCAAAATCTGTGGGTGAAGTGCATTCTGGGACGTGTTTAGTTATGCTTGTGTGCATCAACGCTGTGTCCAAATCGGGTCCGATTGTGATAATAAAAGCGCTCTTCCATGCAAATCTTATTGTGTTGGTTTCTTTTCTGTGGCGCTGCGCTGGGAAGCTCCGCCCACCTTTGAATGTCATTGGTCCAAAAACCTAATTTACATAAAAGGTGTTTTGATGTATTTTGATTTGACGCAATCAGGCTCTTAGTCCTTTACTAAAGAATTACAAATACACACATTAGGATAAAAAAAAAAATCAATAAAGTTTAATAAAATATTTATTTTCTCACGGAACAACCTGTCAATCACAAATGTCTGGACCAATGAGGTTTCACCGTGGGCGGAGCTACTCGCAGAAACAGAAACCAACTGTCAAAAAGCTCAAACTCGGCTTCATGAAGAGGTGAGCCGCTTTTTCTTATTGATATGCCGGGTATAATCAGTTTAACCCTATTTATCATCTGATTTGGACACATGATGCAGCAGAAACGTGTTTTTCTTGCACTGAGGCGGATTGTGTTGAGTTCGTCCGTTTACTGAGCGTCGTGTTTGATTGATCGCTCACGCGCAGCGATCAGCTGTGAAATTCAAACTGTGTTTTGGCGCCTTTCCTCGATGCGGTCGTTATTTAACCGACCCCGCGGCTTTACATTCGTACCGTGTGCGTGAGACAACGAAAGATGGACGTTTCTTATTTTAAAATCTCAATAAAACCAAGTTTAGTTTCATGATTTTTAACGAAATTCCTCAGAAACATCGCATTTCTACGTGCCGCGGGTTTCCACCGGAAGCTCTTATTGTCTGTGTCAGACGGGGATCTTGGCACGCGGTTCAATCGCGCATGTTTTGACGTGTATCTGCCAAGTATAAAGTTTAAATCTGTGACGTGGACTGTATCTTAATGTCTCACATTCAGAGGCTCAAATAAATCACTCTATTTTGATATTACCAAACAGTCGTGTTTGATTCATTCATATCGCATTACACTGATAATAATCAAATGTGTGTTGATCATCATATGAATGATTAGTTGAAGGGTCATGTGACACTGAAGACTGGAGTAATGATGATAAATTCATATAAATGACACTTTAATATAGAGAACAGCTGATCTACACTCATATTTTACTGGCTTTATGATCAATGAGCAGGACAGACAAAAACATTAATAAATCTTAATTATTCCAAACGTTTGGCCACCAGTGCGTGTTATAATGCTTTTGCCAAAGTGGTAAAACATTAATACTTCTTAAATTACATATTTCTCTATACAATGAATTTGTTGTTTTTACTATCCAGGAAGTCAAAAATACCATCACACACTTCATCTTTAATAACAGCATAAATGAAGCACATTTGATAAGTATAATTTAATGAAGTATAAAATGAGTAAAACAGAAGGCAGCTGTTTCTACGTACTATATTTTTACCGTGAAATATTTAAAAACACTGCATTTTTTTATTACAAACAAGTCTGTTTGCAAACGTTGATATTCAAAGATTGTTGAATCATGTCGTGTTATAGAAACCTTCAACAGCACAAAGAAGTGATCGCTCAGAGAACTGGCTGTAGAAATGCTCGTTGTTTGTGAATCAGAAGTTGAAGTGTATGAAGACGTTCAGCACGTAGAGTTCTCCAGTGACGCTCCTCCGCTGGGCTTCACATCCGCAGACTCGTGCTGTTCACTTGATATGTGGATTTCTACTGTACTAGACTCTGAATCTATGAGATAAGATGGAGAAGACTGGTTAATTTCAGCCATATCACCCTGTAGCCCGAGACTGGTTTCCCACTGAAGCTAGTCTGGTCAGTATCAGGATGGGAGACTCCTGGGAAAACTAGGAGTCTGCTGGAGGAGGTGTTAGTGAGGCCAGCAGGGGGCGCTCACCCTGTGCTCTGTGTGGGTCCTAACGCTCCAGTGTAGTGATGGGCACAATAAGGACCGTCCTTCGGATGAGACGTTAAACCGAGGTCCTGACTCTCTATGGTCATGAAACATCCCAGGATGTCATTTGATAAAGAGTAGGGGTGTAACCCCGGCATTATGGACACATTTGCCCATTGGCCTCTGTCCATCATGGCTTCCTAATCATCCCAAAATACTGATTGTCTTCCTCACTCCGTCTCCTCTCCACCATCAGACGGTGTGTGGTGTGCGTTCTGGAGCAATATGGCTACCGTCGCATCATCAGATCATCAGGTGGTGGTTGAGGAGACCCCCTCCCATGTAAAGCGCTTTAAATATAACTAATTATTATTATTATCCCTGATTTTTGGTAATTACACTGTATACTTGTGTCCAAAAGGGACGCCCGGCCTAGTCAAATTGACCTCGTCACCCTTTATTCAAACATTATTAAAAATTTCGTACTCATATTGTGTATGTTTTATCAGTTAGTTATTATTTTACAACACTTCAGCTTGTCATTCTTATCAAGTGGGGTCATTTTTTAGGATTCTTTCCCTAACTTAAGACACTTCTGGAGACTCCAGGTAGGCTCGGTTCTGGGAAATGGTGGCACTCCTGATGGTTCACACTCAGTTGTTTTTGCTGTTTTTGGCTGACCCAATGAGCATTTCACTGTCCAGTGGTCATGCCTTCTAGTATTGCATCCTTCTCATGGACATTTAATAATTGTTGACTTATCAGTCAGACTTAAATGTCATTTTTCGGCTCATTTTAGTCTGTAAAAGAAAACGTGCCTAGTAATTCTGCACACCTGAATATAAGGTGTTTTTCATTTCCAGCCTTCATGAACAATTATATATCACTTATTAATGATTAAATACAAAATGAATAGTAGTTATTAAGATTAATGTGGTTTGGAATTGGTAAAATGTGCCTGGAAAAGAATATGATCAGAATATGTGAAGCGTTTTCAACATTGATAATAATCATTAATGTTTGTTGAGCATCAAATCCTCATATTAGAATAATAATTATAATAGATAAGTTACATTTATATAGCGCTTTTCCAGGCACTCAAAGCGCTTTATATATAGGGGGGGGGGGATCTCCGCAACCACCACCGATGTGCAGCACCACCTGATGATGCGACGGCAGCCATATTGCTCCAGAGCGCCCACCACACACACCGTCTGATGGTGGAGAGGAGACGGAGTGAGGAAGACAATCAGTATTTTGGGATGATTAGGAAGCCATGATGGACAGAGGCCAATGGGCAAATGTGTCCATAATGCCGGGGTTACACCCCTACTCTTTATCAAATGACATCCTGGGATGTTTCATGACCATAGAGAGTCAGGACCTCGGTTTAACGTCTCATCCGAAGGACGGTCCTTATTGTGCCCATCACTACACTGGAGCGTTAGGACCCACACAGAGCACAGGGTGAGCGCCCCCTGCTGGCCTCACTAACACCTCCTCCAGCAGACTCCTAGTTTTCCCAGGAGTCTCCCATCCAGATACTGACCAGGCTCAGCCCTGCTTAGCTTCAGTGGGAAACCAGTCTTGGGCTACAGGGGGATATGACTGCTGGCTATATGAATGATTTGTGAGGGATCATGTGACACTGAAGACTGGAGTAATGATGATATATTAAATGACACTATACACTCACCTAAAGGATTATTAGGAACACCTGTTAAATTTCTCATTAATGCAATTATCTAATCAACCAATCACATGGCAGTTGCTTCAGTGCATTTAGGGGTGTGTCCTGGTCAAGACAATCTCCTGAACTCCAAACTGAATGTCAGAATGGGAAAGAAAGGGGATTTAAGCAATTTTGAGCATGGCATGGTTGTTGGTGCCAGACGGGCCGGTCTGAGTATTTCACAATCTGCTCAGTTACTGGGATTTTCACACACAACCATTTTTAGGGTTTACAAAGAACGGTTTGAAAAGGGAAAAACATCCAGTATGCGGCAGTCCTGTGGGAGAAAATGCCTTGTTGATGCTAGAGGTCAGAGGAGAATGGGCCGACTGATTCAAGCTGATAGAAGAGCAACTTTGACTGAAATAACCACTCGTTACAACCGAGGTATGCAGCAAAGCATTTGTGAAGCCACAACACACACAACCTTGAGGCGGATGGGCTACAACAGCAGAAGACCCCACCGGGTACCACTCATCTCCACTACAAATAGGAAAAAGAGGCTACAATTTGCACAAGCTCACCAAAATTGGACAGTTGAAGACTGGAAAAATGTTGCCTGGTCTGATGAGTCTCGATTTCTGTTGAGGCATTCAGATGGTAGAGTCAGAATTTGGCGTAAACAGAATGAGAACATGGATCCATAATGCCTTGTTACCACTGTGCAGGCTGGTGGAGGTGGTGGTGTAATGGTGTGGGGGATGTTTTCTGGGCACACTTTAGGCCCCTTAGTGCCAATTGGGCATGGTTTAAATGCCACGGCCTACCTGAGCATTGTTTCTGACCATGTCCATCCCTTTATGACCACATGTTCCCATCCTCTGATGGCTACTTCCAGCAGGATAATGCACCATGTCACAAAGCTCCAATCATTTCAAATTGGTTTCTTGAACATGACAATGAGTTCACTGAACTAAAATGGCCCCCACAGTCACCAGATCTCAACCCAATAGAGCATCTTTGGGATGTGGTGGAACGGGAGCTTCGTGCCCTGGATGTGCATCCCACAAATCTCCATCAACTGCAAGATGCTATCCTATCAATATGGGCGAAAGGGTCAAACACAGTATTAGTGTGTGCTCCTAATAATCCTTTAGGTGAGTGTATACTCAAACAGAGAACAGCTGATCTACACTGGAGGAATATTTCACTGTTTTACTGTAATCATAATGATTCCTAATTTATGAGCAATAGTTAAGAGTTAAATGTGATGGTCATTTCATTAGGATTCACATATAGAAACACAGCTCGCATTTTAACATTTTTTTTATTTCATATTTTACAGGTGTAAAATTCAAGCATTATTGAAGCATTAGCAGCGTCAACAGCCCGTATAGAAGGGCAGGTGTGTCTGGTCCGGCTCCAGCATGTTACCTTCAGAGAGGACGCTGATGGCGTCCGACGGCTGCTGTCCGTTTGCGCTCAGGCTCTTCTTGATCTCCTGCACATGGCTCTGGTAGAGCAGCGTCGAGCCCACCACTGGTGTGTATCCGCCCGCCACCGACGTGGAGGCCGAATCCCAGGGCAGCTCTCGCCGTCTCTGGCGGCTGAAGTCCACGTCCAGCCCCGTCCAGCCGTGAAACGCTAGCGTGTTGAGGAAGCCCTGCATGGGGTTCAGGACGCCCTGAGAACAGAGTCATTAATGTGCTCATTAATGCATGACTGAGATGTCAGATTTTGTGAATCACTTAGAAGATTATGTGAGTATCAAATGTGATAATCAGGCTTTTTTGAGGAAGGTTTATTTGCACATTGTTCAAATCATCATTGCATTGCATTATATGTTTTAAAACTACAGAGCTTTGATTATAAAACTAAACCGCTTTCTTCTTCCATGAGGGGGTTTGGCTTCATGATGGGGTTCTTCTTCTTCCATGAGGGGGTTTGGCTTCATGATGGGGTTCTTCTTCTTCCATGAGGGGGTTTGGCTTCACGATGGCGTTCTTCTTCTTCCATGAGGGGGTTTGGCTTCACGATGGCGTTCTTCTTCTTCCATGAGGGGGTTTGGCTTCACGATGGCGTTCTTCTTCTTCCATGAGGGGGTTTGGCTTCACGATGGGGTTCTTCTTCTTCCATGAGGGGGTTTGGCTTCACGATGGCGTTCTTCTTCTTCTATGAGGGGGTTTGGCTTCACGATGGCGTTCTTCTTCCATGAGGGGGTTTGGCTTCACGATGGCGTTCTTCTTCCATGAGGGGGTTTGGCTTCACGATGGCGTTCTTCTTCCATGAGGGGGTTTGGCTTCACGATGGCGTTCTTCTTCTTCTATGAGGGGGTTTGGCTTCACGATGGGGTTCTTCTTCTTCCATGAGGGGGTTTGGCTTCACGATGGCGTTCTTCTTCTTCCATGAGGGGGTTTGGCTTCATGATGGCGTTCTTCTTCTTTCATGAGGGGTTTGGCTTCATGATGGCGTTCTTCTTCTTCCATGAGGGTTTGGCTTCACGATGGCGTTCTTCTTCCATGAGGTTTGGCTTCACGATGGTGTTCTTCTTGTTCCATGAGGGGGTTTGGCTTCACAATGGCGTTTTTCTTCCATGAGGGGGTTTGGCTTCACGATGGCGTTCTTCTTCCATGAGGGGGTTTGGCTTCACGATGGCGTTCTTCTTCTTCTATGAGGGGGTTTGGCTTCACAATGGCGTTCTTCTTCTTCCATGAGGGGGTTTGGCTTCACGATGGCGTTCTTCTTCTTCTATGAGGGGCTTTGGCTTCACGATGGCGTTCTTCTTCTTCCATGAGGGTTTTGGCTTTACGATGGCGTTCTTCTTCCATGAGGGGGTTTGGCTTCACGGTAGCGTTCTTCTTCTTCTACGAGGGGCTTTGGCTTCACGATGGCGTTGTTCTTCTTCCATGAGGGGCTTTGGCTTCACGATGGTGTTCTTCTTCCATGAGGGAGAATGGCTTTGTTTCTAGGCGGACCGTTAAAGAATGCAACACACACGTCTCCTGGAAATCCTGTAGAATTCGACCAATCAGAAGACAACTTTGAAACTCCTGAAGTCTTTCCTATTTTGTGTGCCATATGTATCTGTTGTTCAGTCAATCGTTTATCCGTCTGACGCTGAGACTAACAACTGAAGGATGGAGGACGCTGTGATCGGAGCTTGTTTTTGCATGTGCGTTCGGCCAATCCCTGCACACTTACATCACTGGTAGTTCCTGTTGTGCTGTGTCAGACCCTATTCGGAAGTAGGAGCTAGTTTAGTCCCCTATAACTAAAACCGTTCCCAGTTCCTAAGGTGCAAACATGCCAATAAGTGACAATTCCACCAATAGTTATAGGAAATAAGAAAATGTTGAAAGCCCCTTGAATTGTTTGATTTCTCAGAGGATATTTGATTTTGTACTCACCATGATGAACCACGTGATGAGCGCGGCGTTGCGAACATTCTTCAGATCGTTGGATTTTACATCATCCTGCATCTCCAGATAAAACAGCAAACTCTCGTTGATGATGTTGGGCAGCCAGCTGACGTGATGAATACCACAGAAAACATACAATACGGTTAATTTGTTAACATTAGTTTACTTTAGTAACATTACCTAACAATGAACAATAGTTCTATAGTATTAATCTTCTTAATATTAATTTCAAGTTAATATTAATTAAAGGGATAGTACACAAAGGAAGATACACTGTATTGCCAACAGTATATTGTGCCGCCCCTCCAGATCCCTGAGTTCAGGTGTTCAATCCCTTCATGGCCACAGGTGTATAAATCAAGCTCTAGGCATGCAGACGCTTCTACACACATTTGTGAGAGAATGGCTCGCTCTCAGGAGCTCAGTGAACTCAAGCGTGGGACCGGGATAGGTTGCCACCTGTGCAATAAGGCCATTCCTGACATTTCCTCACTACTAAATATTCCACGCTCAACTGTTAGTGGGATTATAACAAAGAGGAAGCGATTGGGAACAACAGCAACTCAGCCACGAAGTGAAATCCCAGAGCGGGGTCAGCGCATGCTGAGGGTCACAGTGCGCAGAAGTCACCAACTTTCTGCAGAGTCAATCGCTCCAGACCTCCAAACTCCTGTGGCCTTCAGATGAGCTCAAGAACAGTGCGGAGAGCTTCATGGAATGGGTTTCCATGGCCGAGCAGCTCATCCAAGCCTTACATCACCAAGAGCAATGCAAAGCGTGGGATGCAGTGGGGTAAAGCACGCCACCACTGGACTCTAGAGCAGTGAGACGTGTTCTCTGAGTGACCAATCACGCTTCTCTGTCTGACCATCCCATGGGCGAGTCTGGGTTTCACGGTTGCCAGAGGAACGGACTTGCCTGACTGCATTGTGCCAAGTGTAAAGTTTGGTGGAGGGGGGATTATGGGGTGGGGTTGTTTTTCAGGGGTTGGCCCCTTAGTTCCAGTGAAAGGAACTCTTAATGCTTCACCAAGACATTTTGGACAATTTCATGCTTCTAACTTTGTGGGATCAGTTTGGGGACGGCCCCTTCCTGTCCCAACATGACTGCGCTCCAGTGCACAAAGCGTCGCTCCATAAAGACATGGATGAGCGAGTTTGGTGTGGAGGAACTGGACTGGCCTGCACAGAGTCCTGACCTCATCCCGATAGAACACCTTTGGGATGAATTAGAGCGGAGACTGGGAGCCAGGCCTTCTCGTCCAACATTAGGTTTGGAACAACTTGAGGGTGATTAAATGATTACATTTTAATTTTTGTGTGAACTGTCCCTTTGCACTGTGAACTATTAGATTTTTACTAAGATCAACAAATGCATTCAAAATGTTTTGCTCACTCTAAGAATAGTCGCTTGTTATGAATCTCTGCTCCATGAACATCTTACCAAATGACAAACACCAGCATGATCTTAAAGAAGCGTATTTTGATCTCAGATCCGAGTCGTCTCTCGTTCTCGGTGTAGATTCCCTGCTGACCCTTGAGCAGCGACGTCACTGCATGGAAAATATCGGAAAGTGTGAACTGAACTGAAGATCTTTCTACACTGAAACAACTCTCAACACTTACAATGAGGATCATTTGTTAACATAGCATTACTTCACCTGAATTGATTAATCTTGTTTCAAAGCTGATTGTTCAGGGCACTCACCTGCTGATACGGTCCGTGTGAAGAGCACCGGGTTGACCGCGAGCACCAGCAGCATCGGTGCGTATGTGGTGACGTAGTGCGGGACGGCGTGCTGGAGGCCGTTCTCACAGCTCATATGACAAACACACGATCCACAGTGCAATACAGCTCATCACAGTCATGCATTTGCCAGAGGCTTTTATCCAAAGCAACTTCAATTGCATTCAATCAGTTATCAGTTCATGCATTCACTAAGAATCGAACCCGTGACCTTGGTGTTGCTACTGCTTTTTTAAATACTCACCTGGAGATGGAAGGGTAGTAGAGCATGGCCACGCCCTCCACACACAGCAGCAGCGTCAGACCCCACGTGATCATGTGATACAGCACGATGGTGCTACGGCAGAGACGGCACGCGTGAGGACATGATCATACATCTGCTCTAGCAGCTATAGCAACACAATGCATGATGGGACGCACCTAATGCCAGCTGATCTCTTGACCACTAAGAAGACATCCACTGCGTAACAGAAGGTCCACCAGAAGGAGGCGCTGAAAAACAGCTGAATCCACATCTGGAGAGGAAACAAAACCAGATTCATGTTTGCATTAGGACTAAAAGTATGATGTTTGTCACCCCATTGACAGATATTTAATCTGTTCTTACCGCACTGCCGACACAAAACACCTGCGGCCAGACGTCACTCCCGCTTCCGCCTGAGATTCTGTTGATGAGGTCGGGCAGGCCGAGCCATATGGAGGACCGGACGATGATTCCTGCACAGATCCCACACATAACACAATCTTTGTCCTGAAAGTCATGAGGATTTACAGTAGAATATCGTGAAAATACTCTTTGTAGATCTGTTATTCAAAGGTACACTATGTAACTTTTTGTAAATACATCATCATTCCTTCTTCCAAAATGTGTTTTAGCCTTAGCCTGATTTACTATGATACGCCTATTATACACCGATCAGGCATAACATTATGAATAACACTGATAATCTCTTCAACACAGGAAAAATGGACAAGCGTAAGGATTTGAGTGAGTTTGACAAGGGGCACAGGGTCATGGGCGGCCCAGGCTCATTGATGCACGTGTGGAGCGAAGGCTGGCCCGTGTGGTCCAATCAAACAGACGAGCTACTGGAGCTCAAACTGCTCAAGAAGTTAATGCTGGTTCTGATAGAAAGGGGAACACATGGCCCCAGGATGCACTATGGGAAGAAGGCGAGCCGGCGGAGGTGATGCTTTGGGCAATGTTCTGCTGGGAAACCTTGGGTCCTGCCATCCATGTGGATGTTCCTTTGACACGTCCCACCTACCTAAGCATTGCTGAGACCATGTACAGCCTTTCATGGAAACGGTATTCCCTGGTGGCTGTGGCTCTTCCAGCAGGATAATGCTCCTGACACAAAGCACAAATGCTTCAGGAATGGTTTGAGGAGCACAACAACGAGTTTGAGGTGTTGACTCAGCCTCCAAATTCCCCAGATCTCAATCCAATCGAGCATTTGTGGGATGTGCTGAACAAACAAGTCCGATCCATGGAGGCCCCACCCCGCAACTTACAGAACTTAAAGGATCTGCTGCTAACATCTTGGTGCCAGACACCACAGCACACCTTCAGAGGGTCTAGAGGAGTCCATGCCTCGACGGGTCAGCAAAAGGGGATCAACACAATAGAACACGGGAGAAATAACAAATTTGAAATGAATAATAAAACAATAACACAATAAAATGTATCATAAATATACAAAAAATAAAATATAGGAACAACTGAAACCACACATACGCAAAAAGCACTTACACTGCACGGCCTTATAATTGTGTCATATTACTGATAATAGTGTTGTGAATTCTAAAATATGAAATGAATCCACACAATTATTATTAGAGTATAAAGTGTAAGTGCGGCTCATGAATATAACAACAAGCGGTCCCTGACACTGGATGAACCGTACGTCCTCTGATAAAACCATGAAATGAACATGTTCTGATAATAGCATTTGTGGTTTTGCGCTTATTAAGTCTCAAAGAACGTCCAGTCATTTCACTGCAACACATAACATGCATTGGGCCGCTGGAGCATCCCTGACTGATAATGCTTGGAGAAATGCACACAAATTTAGGTTAAAAAAAGGCAAGCTTATTTTTGGTTTTTACTGTTTTTATTTTATAATGTATCATTTTGTTCTGTTTGTCTATAGCCTATATTTTGTAGAAAAAAAAAAATCAACATTCACTTCTCTAATAAAACATCAAACAACAAATGTGCAAAAATGATTCAAATCTAGTACTTAAAGGCACAGTACGTAAGATTTTTGGACAGTGGCGTAGCAAGTCGTTCAAGCATTCATTCAAATTAAAAATGTTTGAAATTGCACGGTGGTAACTCATGTTTTTTTTTTTTTTTTTTTACCATTTCTTTATTTTGGCTTGAAATTTTGTTTGTTGGAAATATGAACTGAATTTAGAAATGCTTTTGAAATTAAAAACTTTGCATTTAATAAACAAAACAAAATTTTTGAAATGAAGACAGCGTTTGGAGCGCATGAAAAATAACCCGTTCTCTGAATCCACGGCCTGTGTTGTTATTGTGAGTTCACTAATAAAAGTAGACCGTTTATAGTTTATAATCATGTTTTCTAAAATGGCTAAAAATGTCGGAGTATTGTGAGTTATCTCCGCTGTCATAAAGGAAAAATCCATCAGAAGCGCTGGTGCCTTCGTCGGCCATGGGTTGAAGAAAACATAGCCTATTTTCATAGTTATGTTTAAATATTAGCCTATGATATTATAATTGTTTTTATTTCATATGTGTTTTATGAAAAGTGAGCAGCACGGGTAGGATGGGCTACATCATAATACGCATATGTCTGGAGACGTGGAGCGGGTCAGACATGATTTTGACCACTTCATTGAGTATTGTTTTGTAGAAAGTCTTTCTTTAAAGTGAATTTCTTTTTGTATAAATTGTATTTTTATTTTGATCAATGTTTCATCAACTAATTGCCAGAATATTTAATAAATAAGAAGCAATCCAAGAATGTGGGGAATGGATTGATGTGTGTAAGGAACCCACTGGCCTGTTTCCTGGCTGAAACTATAGCGTCGTTCTGTTTTTAACACACGTCGTGAATATATGTCTGAATTACAGTAGGGTAATTATTAGGGCCGGGACTTGATTAAAAAAATTAGTCTAATTAATTAGAGGCTTTGTAATTAATTAATCGAAATTAATCGCATTTTAAATGCATATAAATATTTGACCTGAGAACGGTGAGAAGTAATTTTTTTCACATGGATTTTTAGTATACCATTGAATAATGACTGAATACATAAGCTTAATCAACAAAATGTTGTTTATTTATTTCAAGAGATCAGCTGGCATAAGTTGCGTAATGAATCTTAATTAACGCGTTAAAGTCCCGGCCCTAGTAATTATATATGGGAGCTTTTGCGAAATTGTGCAAAAAATAATAAACGCGAACACAAGAAATAACAGAAATGTGTTGTTACGGAGAAAGAAGAAATTACTACACATGCATACAAATATGTTATTTATTGTGGCCACGAATTAAAAATGAATTCCCTCGTTTTACTGAAAAGTTCCCCATGGATAAAGTCGATGATTTCTCTGGATTTAAACATTCTTGGAAACATTTGGAATAATGCACACAAGCCAACAAAATACATAACAAATCTTACACATTGTGCTGTTAAATACCAGATTCAGAGTTAGATTCACAGTTTTGCACATGTTGCTTTATTAAAGAATGTTGATTTTTTTTTAGGCAAGACAAATAGAACAAAATGATCCATTATAAAATATGATCGACAGCTGACTCCTGGAAGAGCCGGGACATTAATATAACTCCATACACACTGAAATCATGGGATTCATTTTTGGGTGAACTATCCCTTCAAGACATTATTATGAACATATAGAATAATGTTTTATGGCAAAATCCAGTTCTTAGACATTTAAACAGATTATTTATTTTATATTAATGTTTAAAATCTTATAAAAGTGAACCGCTTATGAAACAGACTGACCCAGATCTCTGTGTGTGTGTGTGTGTGTGTGTGTGTGTGTGTGGACTGGTAATCCCTACGGTATGGGGACAAAATATCCCCACAAAGATGGCAATATCCAAATTTGTGTCCTTGTGGGGACATTTTTTGGTCCCCATGAGGAAAACATCTTATAAATCACACTAAGTGATGTTTTTGAAAAAGTAAAAATGCAGCATGTCTCCTGTGATGGGTAGTGTGTGTGTGTGTGTGTGTGTGTGTGTGTGTGTGTGTGTGTGTGTGTGTGTGTGTGTGTGTGTGTGTGTGTGTGTGTGTGTGTGTGTGTGTGTGTGTGTGTGTGTGTGTGTGTGTGTGTGTGTGTGTGTGTGTGTGTGTGTGTGTGTGTGTGAGTGTGAGTGTGTGTGTGTGTTTGTGTTTGTGTGTGTGTGTGTTACCTGAACATCCTAAGACATCACACACGCTGATGAGGAGGAGTATCCGGAGGGAAGAGGCCGGTTTGGGGTGCGGGTAGTGTCCGAGCCGCCGGTATCCCCTGCGCTTGGGCAGGATCTGGAGCACGGACAGGACGAGGCTCAGGCTGGCGCTGCACACGCAGATCGCGCTGAAGAACTGCGGCTGGAAGCTGATCACTAACTCGGTCGCGGGATCGCGGTTCGGGCAGCAGAAGGTCTCGAGCCGCGGAGAGGCCATGATGAAGAGGAGGAGGAGGAGAAGGGAGGCGAAGAGGAAACTCATTCATCTCACTGGCCTGAGAAATCACGAGCTCCATCATCATGTGCTTCGGTTTAATCTGAGTCTGAACAACAGCTCGAGAGTAAAGCTCAACTCCTGCGGATGTGCAGCATGTGTGATCTCAGAACGAATAATCCTGTTGGTTTGTTTCTGTTACTGTACTCCAGTGAGTCCCACATGAAAAAATACTACAGTAAATTATAGTACAATTACTCTATTAAATACTGTAGTGTTTTTGAACCGTACTATAGTAAAGATACTACAGTAAATTAACAAAGTGTAGTAAATACTATAATATACTACAATTTACTGTAGTATCTTTACTATAGTACGGTTCAAAAACACTATAGTATTTACTAGAGTAATTTTACTATAATATACTATAGTATTTTTTCATGTGGGGTATTTGTAATTAAAAATAATTACGGTAAAAAAAAAACGCCATTTACCATAAAAAATTCGGTAGGTTTTACAGATTTGTTAAATAACTGTATTTCATTAACTGATATTATGTTAATTTACTAACCTATGAAATACTAATATCTGTTTCGAACCTTTGATATACTGACAACTAACCAATCACAGTGGAGAGGAGAGTCACGTGATGAGTCAAAGCGTTGAGGAGGACACACACACACACAATAAACACATTCATTGCTAATGTAACGGAGGCCAGCTAGTAGTTGCTGTGAGTAAACCTCACTCCTCTGATCTCAAGAGACGCTCTAGCGACTGATGCTAGGGGTTACAGCCTTTAGCCTCCTTGTTAGAGTGTCCGACTCTCATGCCGGCGGACCAGGGTTCGAGTCCCGCTTGGAGCGGGCGGTTCGAACAGGAGGGTTACAGGAACACACGTGGAATTAAAAATGCAATACACATTAAAAACTATTCTGGGAATGTGAATCTATGGGTTTGCACTGTAAATCACACAGTGACATAAATGGCATTAAATGTGAGGTTGTGTGTGTTATTGCAGAAGGGTTAGTGACAGTTCTGTGTGTGTGTGTGTGTGTGTGTGTGTGTGTGTGTGTGTGTGTGTGTGTGTGTGTGTGTGTGTGTGTGTGTGTGTGTGTGTGTGTGTGTCCTTAGGTCATGATCCGCTCCGGGGTTTATCGAGTTCCCCCTCACACACACCTGAGCTCATCAGCGGCTCTGGATCACTGAGAGAAAGCTCACACACACACACACACACACACACACAGAGTTCCTGAGGATCAACACTGTGAGTAACTAAACCAACCTGACCCATCATTGAGTTTACACACACTGTTCATCAGACACTAACCTGTGTGTGTGTGTGTGTGAGAGAGAGAGAGAGAGAGAGAGAGAGAGAAAGAAAGAAAGTGTGTGTGTTTGTTTCAGACATATAGAGAGAGACTGAGTGTGTGTGTGTGTGTGTGTGTGTGTGTGTGTGTGTGTGTGTGTGTGTGTGTGTGTGTGTGTGTGTGTGTGATGGGTAGGTTTAGGGGCAGGGGCAGTGTGTGTGTGTGTGTGTGTGTGTGTGATGGGTATGGGTAGGTTTAGGGGCAGGGGCTGTGTGTGTGTGTGTGTGTGTGTGTGTGTGTGTGTGTGTGTGTGTGTGTGTGTGATGGGTAGGTTTAGGGGGGCAGGGCAGTGTGTGTGTGTGTGTGTGTGTGTGTGTGTGTGTGTGTGTGTGATGGGTAGGTTTAGGGGCAGGCAGTGTGTGTGTGTGTGTGATGGGTAGGTTTAGGGGCAGGGCAGCAGTGTGTGTGTGTGTGATGGGTAGGTTTAGGGGCAGGGGCAGTGTGTGTGTGTGTGTGTGTGTGTGTTTGTTTCAGACATAGAGAGTGTGTGAGTGTGAGAGTGTGTGTGTGTGTGTGTGTGTGTGTGTGTGTGTGTGCAGTGTGTGTGTGTGTGTGATGGGTAGGTTTAGGGGCAGTGGTGTGTGTGTGTGTGTGATTGTCATGTGATCATATATTTTGGAAGCGCTCATCATTCGGTTGCTTTGATGTTGTTCACTTTAAGAACAGAAATTTGATTACTGAAGAGGTACATGATCTGTACAATCTCACATGGGTTTGATTCAGATTCAATCAGATCGTTTACACCCAGATGGTGCAACTTACCCACTGACCTGGATCAACTTACCCCTAACCTGGGGTAAATTGAGCCACAGGAACACTTTTTAATAAGAAGCTGTATTTTCAGAACCCTCTGTCAGAGATGCATTCTGATCACTTCAGACACTGTCATCGCCCTCCTGCCTTATTTCCTCTCATCTTGAGGACCATGGCACATCTTACCCCAATCGCCCCCAATATCAATCAAGAATGCATTCAAGTCAAAAGTGACAGGAAAGACATGTATAATGTTACATGCGATTCTACAGTTTGAGATGTTTGTCTCCACAGACCTGGATCAGACCGGCTCTCGTGACTCAGACAGGAAGCTGTTCCCCTTCCACTTCCTGTCCCTCATCTGAAGGTGAGCGCTGAGTAGCCACAGTTTACACGTTTTTTATAAATCATATCTCTCTGTCTGATGTATGAGCGGAAACTAGAGGGCCCCATAACACCTGCAAAATAATAATCCACATCACTAATACAGTCATATTTATTATTATTGATTTATATTCATATTAGACATGCATTGAGAGTCTAGTATTGTGTTTATTATGAATTGGCTTTTATTTTTAAATGTTCTGTTTTCAAGCTTTGTTACGTGATTTGTTTTTTTATTTGTTAAAGTTTTTATTGCAAGTAATTGTTTTCTTGATGTCTTTCTGTGATGTAATGGCTGACTGTGTGTGTGTGTGTGTGTGTGTGTGTGTGTGTGTGTGTGTGTGTGTGATGCTCATCTTCACCAGCAGGTGTCAGTGTTACTCCTCAAACCAAATCAAGGTTATTATTCAATAAATAAATCGAGAGCATTTCTGTAAATCCTGATTGCATTATTTCAGCAGTAGGTTCACTTGTTACTTGAAATAAGATATAAAAAACATTTATCATTTTCATTTAGTGTAAAATATCAAACAAACACACGACTTTAACTGTGACATAGTGACTGAAACTGAAATAAAAATGAATAAAGTGCTGTCAAGCTGTTAATCGCATCCAAAATAAGTTTGTTTGCACATAATGTGTATAATTATGTATATATAAATACACACATACATACACACACACACACACACACAAGCATGGATATATTTTTAATAATAAATATATATATATTATTTATTTATATAATGCAAAAAGTATGGTTTCTGTCATTTTACGTAGTTTTTATATATGTAAGTGTTCGTTTTGTTAAATATGTTTGGGTTTAGTTGATGCTATAAAAACAGGAGTGTGGGGTTATGATTGGCAGCTTCTCTGAGTGATAATAGCTGTGTAATAGCGCCCCCTACCGTATAACGGTGAAAACACGGATGTGTAATAGCGCCCCCTACCGTATAACGGTGAAAACACGGATGTGTAATAGCGCCCCCTACCGTATAACAGTGAAAGCACTGATGTGTAATAGCGCCCCTACCGCATAACGGTGAAAGCACTGATGTGTAATAGCGCCCCCTACCGTATAACGGTGAAAGCACTGATGTGTAATAGCGCCCCTACCGTATAACGGTGAAAACACTGATGTGTAATAGCGCCCTACCGTATAACGGTGAAAGCACTGATGTGTAATAGCGCCCCTACCGTATAACGGTGAAAGCACTGATGTGTAATAGCGCCCCTACCGTATAACGGTGAAAGCACTGATGTGTAATAGCGCCTACAGTATAACTGAAAGCACTGATGTGTAATAGCGCCCTACCGTATAACGGTGAAAGCACTGATGTGTAATAGCGCCTACCGTATAACGGTGAAAGCACAGATGTGTAATAGCGCCCCCTATAACGGTGAAAACACTGATGTGTAATAGCGCCCTACCGTATAACGGTGAAAGCACTGATGTGTAATAGCGCTACCGTATAACGGTGAAAGCACTGATGTGTAATAGCGCCCCTACCGTATAACGGTGAAAACACTGATGTGTAATAGCGTCCCCTACCGTATAACGGTGAAAGCACTGATGTGTAATAGCGCCCCTACCGTATAACGGTGAAAGCACTGATGTGTAATAGCGCCTACCGTATAACGGTGAAAGCACTGATGTGTAATAGCGCCCTACAGTATAACGGTGAAAGCACTGATGTGTAATAGCGTCCCCTACCGTATAACGGTGAAAGCACTGATGTGTAATAGCGCCCCCTACCGTATAACGGTGAAAGCACTGATGTGTAATAGCGCCCCTACCGTATAACGGTGAAAACACGGATGTGTAATAGCGCCCCCTACCGTATAACGGTGAAAGCACTGATGTGTAATAGCGCCCCCTACCGTATAACGGTGAAAGCACTGATGTGTAATAGCGCCCCCTACCGTATAACGGTGAAAGCACTGATGTGTAATAGCACCCCCTACGTATAACGGTGAAAGCACTGATGTGTAATAGCGCCCCCTACCGTATAACGGTGAAAACACGGATGTGTAATAGCGCCCCCTACCGTATAACGGTGAAAACACGGATGTGTAATAGCGCCCCCTACCGTATAACGGTGAAAACACAGATGTGTAATAGCGCCCCTACCGTATAACAGTGAAACACGGATGTGTAATAGCGCCCCTACCGTATAACGGTGAAAACACAGATGTGTAATAGCGCCCCCTACCGTATAACGGTGAAAACACGGATGTGTAATAGCGCCCCCTACCGTATAACGGTGAAAACACGGATGTGTAATAGCGTCCCCTACCGTATAACGGTGAAAGCACTGATGTGTAATATCGCCCCCTACCGTATAACGGTGAAAGCACTGATGTGTAATAGCGCCCCTACCGTATAACGGTGAAAGCACTGATGTGTAATAGCGCCCCTACCGTATAACGGTGAAAGCACTGATGTGTAATATCGCCCCCTACCGTATAACGGTGAAAGCACTGATGTGTAATAGCGCCCCTACCGTATAACGGTGAAAACACGGATGTGTAATAGCGCCCCCTACCGTATAACAGTGAAAACACGGATGTGTAATAGCGCCCCCTACCGTATAACGGTGAAAGCACTGATGTGTAATAGCGCCCCTACCGTATAACGGTGAAAGCACTGATGTGTAATAGCGCCCCCTACCGTATAACGGTGAAAGCACTGATGTGTAATAGCGCCCCCTACCGTATAACGGTGAAAACACGGATGTGTAATAGCGCCCCTACCGTATAACGGTGAAAATACGGATGTGTAATCGCGCTACAGTATAACAGTGAAAACACAGATGTGTAATAGCGCCCCTACAGTATAACAGTGTAAACACGGATGTGTAATAGCATCCCCTACAGTATAACAGTGTAAACACGGATGTGTAATAGCGCCCCCTACCGTATAACGGTGAAAGCACTGATGTGTAATAGCGCCCCCTACCGTATAACAGTGAAAACACAGATGTGTAATAGCGCCCTACAGTATAACAGTGTAAACACGGATGTGTAATAGCGCCCCTACCGTATAACGGTGAAAACACGGATGTGTAATAGCGCCCCCTACCGTATAACGGTGAAAACACAGATGTGTAATAGCGCCCCCTACCGTATAACGGTGAAAACACGGATGTGTAATAGCGCCCCCTACCGTATAACGGTGAAAGCACTGATGTGTAATAGCGCCCCTACCGTATAACGGTGAAAACACTGATGTGTAATAGCGTCCCCTACCGTATAACGGTGAAAACACTGATGTGTAATAGCGCCCCTACCGTATAACGGTGAAAACACAGATGTGTAATAGCGCCCCTACCGTATAACGGTGAAAGCACTGATGTGTAATAGCGCCCCTACCGTATAACGGTGAAAGCACTGATGTGTAATAGCGCCCCTACCGTATAACGGTGAAAGCACTGATGTGTAATAGCGCCCCTACCGTATAACGGTGAAAACACTGATGTGTAATAGCGTCCCCTACCGTATAACGGTGAAAGCACTGATGTGTAATAGCGCCCCCTACCGTATAACGGTGAAAGCACTGATGTGTAATAGCGCCCCTACCGTATAACGGTGAAAGCACTAATGTGTAATAGCGCCCTACCGTATAACGGTGAAAGCACTGATGTGTAATAGCGCCCCTACCGTATAACGGTGAAAACACGGATGTGTAATTGCGACCCCTACCGTATAACGGTGAAAGCACTGATGTGTAATAGCGCCCCTACCGTATAACGGTGAAAACACGGATGTGTAATAGCGCCCCTACCGTATAACGGTGAAAGCACTGATGTGTAATAGCACCCCTACGTATAACTGTGAAAGCACTGATGTGTAATAGCGCCCCCTACCGTATAACGGTGAAAACACGGATGTGTAATAGCGCCCCCTACCGTATAACGGTGAAAACACGGATGTGTAATAGCGCCCCTACCGTATTACGGTGAAAACACAGATGTGTAATAGCGCCCCTACCGTATACGGTGAAAACACGGATGTGTAATAGCGCCCCCTACCGTATAACGGTGAAAACACGGATGTGTAATAGCGCCCCCTACCGTATAACGGTGAAAACACAGATGTGTAATAGCGCCTACCGTATAACGGTGAAAACACGGATGTGTAATAGCGCCCCTACCGTATAACGGTGAAAACACGGATGTGTAATAGCGTCCCCTACCGTATAACGGTGAAAGCACTGATGTGTAATATCGCCTACCGTATAACGGTGAAAGCACTGATGTGTAATAGCGCCCCCTACCGTATAACGGTGAAAGCACTGATGTGTAATAGCGCCCCCTACCGTATAACGGTGAAAGCACTGATGTGTAATAGCGCCCCTACCGTATAACAGTGAAAACACGGATGTGTAATAGCGCCCCCTACCGTATAACAGTGAAAACACGGATGTGTAATAGCGCCCCCTACCGTATAACGGTGAAAGCACTGATGTGTAATAGCGCCCCCTACCATATAACAGTGTAAACACGGATGTGTAATAGCGCCCCCTACCCTATAACGGTGAAAACACGGATGTGTAATAGCGTCCCCTACAGTATAACAGTGTAAACACGGATGTGTAATAGCATCCCCTACAGTATAACAGTGTAAACACGGATGTGTAATAGCGCCCCTACCGTATAACGGTGAAAGCACTGATGTGTAATAGCGCCCCTACAGTATAACAGTGAAAACACAGATGTGTAATAGCGCCCCTACAGTATAACAGTGTAAACACGGATGTGTAATAGCGCCCCTACCGTATAACGGTGAAAACACGGATGTGTAATAGCGCCCCTACCGTATAACAGTGAAAACACGGATGTGTAATAGCGCGCCCCTACCGTATAACGGTGAAAACACGGATGTGTAATAGCGCCCCTACCATATAACAGTGTAAACACGGATGTGTAATAGCGCCCCTACCGTATAACAGTGAAAACACGGATGTGTAATAGCGCCTACCATATAACAGTGTAAACACGGATGTGTAATAGCGCCCCCTACCGTATAACGGTGAAAACACTGATGTGTAATATCGCCCCCTACCGTATAACAGTGAAAACACGGATGTGTAATAGCGCCCCCTACCATATAACAGTGTAAACACGGATGTGTAATAGCGCCCCCTACCGTATAACGGTGAAAGCACTGATGTGTAATAGCGCCCCCTACCGTATAACGGTGAAAGCACTGATGTGTAATATCGCCCTACCATATAACAGTGTAAACACGGATGTGTAATAGCGCCCCTACCGTATAACGGTGAAAACACTGATGTGTAATAGTGCCCCCTACCGTATAACAGTGAAAACACTGATGTGTAATAGCGCCCCCTACCGTATAACAGTGAAAACACTGATGTGTAATAGCGCCCCCTACCGTATAACGGTGAAAACACGGATGAAGCAACAGTGAAAACAGATCACGGGGAAAGGGGTAAATAACCTAATATCTAAACCAACCAATGTGTTTACCCATGACCTGGTATAAATGAAGCTCTGCTAGTGTTTATTGAAGGCGCATTTCATAAAAAGGAGTAAGTTCATCTAGGGGTTAAAGAGGATGTGATTTGTCACCAGGGCAACAGCATCATCATACGCTGCTAATATGAGCCGAAGCATCTCGTCTGATGCTGATATTGACGTTCAGCTGGTCAGCGAGGGTCAGAGGTCAGCAGGAGTCAGTCTCTCATTAACTCTCTATTGATCCGTCAGCTTCATTCGCACTTGTTTTCAGTCCAGACTCGAGTGAGAGCGAGGGCGTGCAGAGGAAATCAAGAGATCGTTATAAAACAGACTGCTGTGCTTCTGATTGGTCTGTCAACCATCTATATGCATCACAAAATATTGTAATCAACACTTGTTTAATATTTCTGTTATGAAGTTTCCATTTTATAAAACAGATGGAGGCAAACTTTTATTTGTTAAATATTTACACTATAAAAGCCTTTTAGCTGGTCAAACTTGACCTCTGACCTTTTGACCCCAAACATTGCAGTCTGTGCTCTCATCGGCTCCCCGTACGTGATGAATCAAAAACACTACACATCTGATTATTGATTCAAACGGCTGATTCATTCAGGAACGAAGCATTTGACTGTCTTAATGAGTGAGTCATTGAATCATTCATTCAACCGAATCATTTACACGGCTGATTCATTCAGGAACGAAGCATTTGTCTGTCTTAATGAATGAGTCATTGAATCATTCATTCAACCGAATCATTTACACGGCTGATTCATTCAGGAACAAAGCATTTGTCTGTCTTAATGAGTGAGTCATTGAATCATTCATTCAACGAATCATTTACACGGCTGATTCATACAGGAACAAAGCATTTGTCTGTCTTAATGAGTGAGTCATTGAATCATTCATTCAACCGAATCATTTACACGGCTGATTCATTCAGGAATGAAGCATTTGTCTGTCTAAATGAGTGAGTCAGTGAATCATTCTTTCAAATGATTTGTTCATTCAGTGATGAAACACCGCTGTGAGTCGCTCAGAGATGCGGAGGCTTTGATTCAAACTATTTTTGTGGCTAAATTGAGCTAAAACAGGCACTATAGTGTTTAAAATATAAGTTATGTAATGTTAGCTTCTTGTGAACTGTTGTATAAAATCAATATCAGATTTTACAGTAATTGTACGGTAATGCAACTTTTAGAATAGATATGTATTTTACTTTATTATAATGTATGATTCTGTGTCCTGTAATTAGTGTAAATCTTGATCGAGGCACAAAAAAAGCACAGAGTTGTGGTGATAAAAGTCTAGACAAAAAGCGTCATTTTATTATTTATACATTCATACTTTTATAAAATACTATACATATTAAAATCAAACTGAGTTAATTACATTAGCATGATCTGCAGGAATTGTACACGTGTTTTATAAATTAAAGGTGTTTAATCTCTGAGTGAGTGATGATCAGCGTGTGTTGAAGCGCAGTGATGTCCTGAGGTCAGTCTCTTCACCTCGTCCACAGCGAGTAGGCCGCAGTAAAGCTGAGCGCCAGAAGAAACGACAGCAGAACCAGAAGAACCTTCTGCATCCACAGACACGTCTCCAGCTTCTGCTCCAGACGCGAGTTCGTCATCATCACACGCATCAGCTGGGGACACGTGCAGAATCAGATCATTATTATTACTCTGGAGCCACCTGCGCTGGTCACTCACAATAAGACCGGGAACATGAATACAGGCAAAACAACACCGGCTCAAACGCCATCAGATATCATCAGCATTCCCCAATCCATTCATTCAGTCTTAATCAGTGAGTCATTGAGTCATTCATTCACCCGCTTCGTTCAAAGGAATGAAGCATTTGTCTGTCTTAATCAGTGAGTCATTGAATCATTCATTCAACAGTTTGTTAAAAGGAACGAAGCATTTGTCTGTATTAATGAGTGAGTCATTGAGTCATTCATTCACCCGGTTCGTTAAAAGGAACGAAGCATTTGTCTGTCTTAATGAGTGAGTCATTGAATCATTCATTCACCCGGTTCGTTAAAAGGAACGAAGCATTTGTCTGTATTAATGAGTGAGTCATTGAATCATTCATCACCCGATTCATTAAAAGGAACGAAGCATTTGTCTGTATTAATGAGTGAGTCATTGAATCATTCATTCACCCGGTTCGTTAAAAGGAACGAAGCATTTGTCTGTCTTAATGAGTGAGTCATTGAATCATTCATTCACCCGGTTCGTTAAAAGGAACGGAAGGATTTGTCTGTCTTAATGAGTGAGTCATTGAATCATTCATTCACCCGGTTCGTTAAAAGGAACGAAGCATTTGTCTGTCTTAATGAGTGAGTCATTGAATCATTCATTCACCCGATTCATTCAAAGGAACGAAGCATTTGTCTGTCTTAATCAGTGAGTCATTGAGTCATTCATTCACCCGCTTCGTTCAAAGGAATGAAGCATTTGTCTGTCTTAATGAGTGAGTCATTGAATCATTCATTCACCCGGTTCGTTAAAAGGAACGAAGCATTTGTCTGTCTTAATGAGTGAGTCACTGAATCATTCATTCAACCAATTCGTTCAAAGAAACAAAGCATTTGTCTGTCTTAATGAGTGAGTCATTGAATCATTCATTCACCCGATTCATTCAAAGAAACAAAGCATTTGTCTGTCTTAATGAGTGAGTCATTGAATTGTTCATTCACCCGATTCGTTCAAAGGAACGAAGCATTTGTCTGTCTTAATGAGTGAGTCATTGAATTGTTCATTCACCCGGTTCGCTTCAAAGGAACGAAGCATTTGTCTGTCTTAATGAGTGAGTCATTGAATTGTTCATTCACCCGATTCGTTCAAAGGAACGAAGCATTTGTCTGTCTTAATGAGTGAGTCATTGAGTCATTCATTCACCCGGTTCATTCAAAGGAACGAAGCATTTGTCTGTCTTAATCAGTGAGTCACTTGAATTGTTCATTTACCCAGTTCGTTAAAAGGAACGAAGCATTTGTCTGTCTTAATGAGTGAGTCATTGAATCATTCATTCACCCGGTTCGTTAAAAGGAACGAAGCATTTGTCTGTCTTAATGAGTGAGTCATTGAATCATTCATTCACCCGGTTCGTTAAAAGGAAGCATTTGTCTGTATTAATGAGTGAGTCATTGAATCATTCATTCACCCGTTCGTTAAAAGGAAGCATTTGTCTGTCTTAATGAGTGAGTCATTCATTCACCCGATTCTCTCAAAGGAACAAAGCGCTTTGTCTGTCTTAATCAGTGAGTCACTGAATCATTCATTCACCCAGTTCGTTAAAAGGAACAAAGCGTTTGTCTGTCTTAATCAGTGAGTCATCGAATCATTCATTCACCCGGTTCGTTAAAAGGAATGAAGCGCTTTGTCTGTCTTAATCAGTGAGTCATCGAATCATTCATTCACCCGATTCACTCAAAGGAACGCATTTGTCTGTATTAATGAGTGAGTCATTGAATCATTCATCACCCGATTCGTTAAAAGGAATGAAGCATTTGTCTGTCTTAATGAGTGAGTCATTGAATCATTCATTCACCCGGTTCGTTAAAAGGAACGAAGCATTTGTCTGTCTTAATGAGTGAGTCATTCATTCACCCGATTCTCTCAAAGGAACAAAGCGTTTGTCTGTCTTAATCAGTGAGTCACTGAATCATTCATTCACCCAGTTCGTTAAAAGGAACAAAGCGTTTGTCTGTCTTAATCAGTGAGTCATTGAATCATTCATCACCCGATTCGTTAAAAGGAATGAAGCATTTGTCTGTCTTAATGAGTGAGTCATTGAATCATTCATCACCCGATTCATTAAAAGGAACAAAGCATTTGTCTGTCTTAATGAGTGAGTCATTGAATCATTCATCACCCGGTTCGTTAAAAGGAATGAAGCATTTGTCTGTCTTAATGAGTGAGTCATTGAATCATTCATTCACCCGGTTCGTTAAAAGGAATGAAGCATTTGTCTGTCTTAATGAGTGAGTCATTGAGTCATTCATTCACCCGGTTCGTTCAAAGGAATGAAACACTGCCGTGAGTTGCTCAGATGCAGAACAGTCCTGTGGCTTTGATTCAAACTCTTTTTGTTGGCGAAATGGAGCAAAAACAGGCACTATAGTGTCTAAAATATAAGTAACTTAATATTAACTTTGAGTTTATTGAACTGTTGTATAAAATCAATATCAGATTTGTGATCATGCTGACATTTGGAGAATAAAACGGCACTCTTTGTGTGATTTTGATATGAACTATACAACATTTTGCCCCATTTCTTGAGCATTCAAACTGCATTAAATAACGCAGTGTATGCAAAAACACTGAGAGAGCGCACAAAGTCAGGGACATGCTCAATAATGTCAAATCACACATCAAATCAACAATCATAATATTATCATAGGCGGTATATATCGCGCGTCCTACCGCCAGCATGTTCTTATGCTCTATAAATGAACAAACCCTCAGAACAGAGATAAGAATAACTCCAGTTTGGAGTGTGTGAAGTGGAGATATGCGACATATACAGATATACGTGGAGATTGAAACCTTCAGAGTGCAATAAAATAAACAGTTAAAGGGGATTCTGTCAGACTAGTGGGAAATAAACATGTTATGGAAGCAAAATTTAATTGTGGTTTTCTGTCACGCTGGTCAGTCTTGTGGCTGTTTTGAAATGTGCTCTATGAATAAGTGAAAGTGAAATGGTGATGTTTTGTCTGGTCTCATGAGTAGAGTCAGTGTTGAGCTTCTCACCATCGTCTGCAGATCCTGATGGTCATTGGTCTGCGTTACTGACGGACTGTCAAATGAATTGCTCAGAATAGACTTGGGACTCTCCAGGACGTGACAGCGTAGCCTGTGGGAAACATGGAAAAACGGCAAATTAGTTTGAAATAATATTCGTTTAACTCTGGGTTAAACAAGCTGATCTCCAGGGTGGTTTCAAAGGCTCGCAGCACTGTATATAATCACAAAATTATGCCAAACTGTACTGACATAGAAACAAACCTTTTCAGTTTTTAATCAGAAAAAATTGCAATTATATTTCATTTTTCCCAAATTGTGCAGCCCTGATTATTAGATGAGAAGCGGTCCTGTGCATAGAAATACAAACACTTTCGCCAAACTCACAACACGTGCATTTGTTAACCTAGACGTCACCTGTGCTCCATGACTTTGGCTTTTGAAACCTCCTTCCAGAACTGAGATAACTCTGGGACGCCGGCTCCGGTGCTGCTCTCCATTTCTGCTGCCATGACCAGGAACCGGTCCTGTGGGGACGCCTGGAAACCTAAAACACACACACACACACACATTTGTTTTTGTGAAATGTGGGGACATTCCATAGGCGTAATGCATTTTATACTGTACCAACCGTATTTTCTATCCCCCTACACTGCCCCTAAACCTACCCATCACACACACACACACACACACACACACACACACACACACACACACACTACCCATCACAGGAGACATTCTGCATTTTCAAAAACATCACTTAGTGTGATTTATAAGTTTTTTTCATGGGGACCAAAAAAATGTCCCCACAAGGACAAGGATTTTGGATATTGCCATCTTTGTGGGGACATTTTGTCCCCATACCGTAGGGGATTACCAGTCCACACACACACACACACACACACACACACACACACACACACACACACACACACCCCCCCCTAAACCTACCCATCACACACTCACACACACACACACACAACCCTACACACACACACACACACACCCCTGCCCCTAAACCTACCCATCACCACACACACACACACACACACACACACACACACACACACACACACACACACACACACACACACACACACACAGGAGACTGCACAGTTTACTTTCTGTGATAAAACCTCATCCCATGGAGCCTCATCATTTCTTTTTGTAATACCTGTGTCATACCCATGTCATTATACACATTTGTGTCCTGATATTTCACAAAAACATGCCCACACACACACACACACATCACACACACACACACACACATCACACACACACACACACACACACACACACACACACACATCACACACACACACACACACACTGCCCCTGCCCCTAAACCTACCCATCACACACACACACACACACACACACACACACACACACACACACACACACACACACACACACACACACACACAGCCCTGCCCCTAAACCTACCCATCACACACACACACACACACACACACACACACACACCCACACACACACACACACACACACACACACACACACACACACACTGCCCCTGCCCCTAAACCTACCCATCACACACACACACACACACACACACACACACACACACACACACACACACCCCTGCCCCTAAACCTACCCATCACACACACACACACACACACACACACACACACACACTGCCCCTAAACCTACCCATCACACACACACACACACACACACACACACACACACACACACACACACACACACACACACACACACACACACACACACACACACACACACACACACACACACACACACACACACACTGCCCCTGCCCCTAAACCTACCCATCACACACACACACACACACACACACACACACACTGCCCCTGCCCCTAAACCTACCCATCACACACACACACACACACACTGCACACACACTGCCCCCCTAAACCTACCCATCACACACACACACACACATAACACACACACACATCACACACACACACACACACACACACACACACACACACAAAACCTACCATCACACACACACACACACACACACACACACACACACACACACACACACACACACACACACACACACACACACACTGCTCCACACCTGCCTAAACCTACTGATCACACACACACACACACACACACACACACACTGCCCCTAAACCTACCCATCACACACACACACTACCCATCACAGGAGTAGTGTGTAACTAACTCTTAATAAGCAGTAATTAGGAGTTTATTAGGGCAAAAGTCGTAGTTAATTAGTAGTGAGAATTAGACCCTAAACTAAAGTGTGAGCGAGTCTTGAATGTCCTAAACAATCAAATCTTGTTTAGAAAGGAAATAAAAGTCTGTTAGGATGATTTCATGCTGATGTGTTGCAAGTACACGCATCCCATTCTTCTTGTTTAGTAAAGATTCAGAGTCGAATATGATATTAATAGTGTAACTTGCAACAATATCAGCATCTTAATTAAACTAACATGACCCAAGAGAGTCTCGCGTGACAGAAGAATAAAAGAAAGGCATGGTCTTTACCTCCATGAAGGGACACCACGATGTCCACACTGGCTCCGGGCTCACAGCTGCTGTTACTGGGCTTCACCCGGTACTTCTCTGGAGCTGTCGTCCGCACCTACACACACACACACACACACACACACACACACACACACACACTTTCAAGATCAGAGGTCATTCACATCTTCTGGCTATAAATGATATTCAAACGAACATTAGTCAAGTCACCTTTATGTATACAGTATAGTGCTAGATTATTGTAATGCTGTACTGGGTGGTTGCCCTGCTCGCTTAGTAAACAAACTCCATCTGGTCCAAAACGCAGCAGCTCGAGTTCTTACTAGAACCAGGAAGTGTGAACACATTAGCCGGTTCTGTCAACACTGCACTGGCTCCCTATTAAACATCGCATACATTTTAAAATCTTGCTTATTACTTACAAAGCACTAAATGGTTTATCTCCAGTACTTGAGCGAGCTCTTAACACATTATACTCCATCACGTCTACTGCGCTCTCTAAACTCTGACCTGCTGATAATACCTAGAATAATCAGTACCTGAGATGGTTATCCGTATTATGCAATAATTTAACCTTTTCTTCTAAGAGTGTATATATCACCATTTTAATGTTGATTTGAGTTTGTGCTTATCCGTTTGGTTGCGAGCTCAGTGCGCTTGCAGAGACTCCGCCCATGCACTCTCCTGATTGGCTGATTGACATGTCTGTTCTGGACAGACCAATAGCTTCGGACACGCTGTAACTGAGTCTCACCTTGAAGGCCACGTGGTTTTTGGTGATGTTGTTGAGGACGATCAAACACCTCTTGTCTGATTCTTTAGCACCGAAGCTGAGCTCCTCGGATGGACTGGAAGAAAACACATGCACGATTATCAGGAAAACAACCTTTACTAATGCATTGCTGGAGGAAAATGTGAATGTGTAATATTGCAAACTGTACATTCATTAGGAAACCTGAGCCGAACGGATTCCATGAGATCCTTCAGCAGCACGACTTCATGATCACTCTGTGTGTGTGTGTGTGTGTGTGTAGCTAAACAACTTCATATTCATGCATCTGCTCTCAAAACGCTTTTCCAGTCAGAGGAAGCATTAGATTCAACATGTTTAAGCTGTAAAATACAGTAAAAATCTAGTTCACATAATCAAGGCATGCGTTCTTTTACTAAACGAACACAAGGAGCAATCATATTGAATTATTTCCATGGTAAAACTTTCATTTGTTGACATTTAAATTTCTTTTAAGTTCCATATTTTATAAAAATTTAATAAAACTAATATATAATATAGAGTGCATTAACTAATATTAACTTTTTTGCTTTAAAAAAATGTATTAGTAAATGGTTTCATTTAAAATTAACTAAATTAATAAATACATTGTATATTAATATAATACATTACATACAATTCAAATATATTTGTATAGCGCTTTTCACAATACACATTGTTTCAAAGCAGCTTTACAGGAAGTGCATTTCATAAATGTACATTGAAAAAAATTTTTACAATACACAAATACACAATTTAATAGATTTTTACTGTATTCTATTTTTAGCCATTTTTAGAACAAAAATTAACAAATTTTACTGTATTCTATTTTACTTTTTTATTTTTGAACAAGCATTGATTGATTAAAAGCGTAGAATCAAAAATGTATTAGTAAATGTTAAAAATGAACTAAGATAAATAAACGCTCATACTGTTCATTATTAGGTCAAATCATGTTAACAAATTCATTTTTATAGTAAAATGTTACCATTGTCATGCTTATGCACCAATATAACAGTCAAAAATGGCATTATTCACCTACAGATATTATATGAGAAATTAAACGGAGACTTTGATGAACATGAATGAATCATTGTACCAAAGTTTTGAACTGATTCATTGAATCAGACCATATGAACTGAATCATGTAAACGAATCATCACACATATTCAATGTTTAATATTTAGTCCCTACATTTTTTCTTGTTTGAGAAGCGCTTCACTCGGATACAATAGCTAAATAAAAACTTGTGTAACTTCCCTTTCATGCTGAATTTAATAAAACTTAAGTTTGAACTCAAATGCTTCCTAATTAAGCTGCTTTATTAATTTGATAAGAATCATCTGATCTTTGGCTTTGTGTTGATCACTTTCCAAATGAAAAGAGAAAACTAATTAAATGAGAAGAAGCATCTTTCATTTGTAAAGTATTTAAATAACTGGATACAGGTATAACCATTACCACATGATTATTATCATATAAAACATTAATTTGCAGATAAAATAAATATGAAGTCTATCATTACCATAATGAAATCATAAAACCTTTGAAATTAGTATGCTTTGACATTTTATCATAGCCAGTAATTTCCTATGAAGTGGTGCAGTTTAATATACAATGTATTGAACTTTTAAGCAAACACAATTCATTGTGAATTAGTTCAATAGATCAATTCACTTTTGACTCATTTCAGTGAATCAGTTCAAACTGTCCGTCTCGATTTCAAAACTGATTCATCGTCATTTAGAAATGTTCACTAAAGTCTCCATGTGTCATTTTTCCTTGAGTAAAGCATGCCTTGATGAAGCTGATTTTGACCGTAGTGTTTACCTGATGTGCAGTAATGTGCCCTTGAAAGTGGACGTAGGTTTTCTCGCCCCCCTCAGCCGTCCAGGTTCTCCTCTGTCGAGATCATCTGACTTCTGACCGTCTTCAATGAAATTCACCTAAAAAACACGATGACATTTGGTATTTTTAGAATGTGAAAATGAAGGAAATGCACCAGGTCAGATTTTGGTGAGCATGAATGCGATCAAACGCTCTGAAATCAACAAACTAATTTTTATTTTATAGTCGATTTATGGCAACAAAGTTGAGCAGGTCACAACTTAATACAAATGAACAGCAATGCAACAAGAGACAATGCATCACAAAAGTCAAAGATTATGCTAATTTCAAAGTTTTTATGATTTATACATTATTGTAAAATGAGTGCATTATTTATTTTATCTTGGAATTAATGTGTTATATATTAAATCGCAGCATAGAATAAACATCGCAATTCATTTGTCACACACATTGATCTTAAAATTTTGAATTTTAGAACAAGCATTAATAGATTTTTACTGTATTCTGTTTTTAAGCATTTTTAGAACAATAAATCAGATTTTTACTGTATTCTATTTTTAAGCATTTTTGAACAAGCATTAATTTTTACTATATTCTGTTTTACTTTTTTTGAACAAGCATTATTTTTTTTACTGTATTCTATTTAAGCATTTTTAGAACAACAATTAATATTTTTTTACTGTATTCTATTTAAGCATTTTTTGAACAAGCATTAATATTTTTTACTGTATTCTATTTAAGCATTTTAGAACAACAATTAATATTTTTTTACTGTATTCTATTTAAGCATTTTAGAACAACAATTAATATTTTTTTACTGTATTCTATTTAAGCATTTTTAGAACAACAATTAATATTTTTTTACTGTATTCTATTTAAGGATTTTAGAGCAACAATTAATATATTTTTACTGTATTCTATTTAAGCATTTTTAGAACAACAATTAATATTTTTTACTGTATTCTATTTAAGCATTTTTAGAACAACAATTAATATTTTTTTACTGTATTCTATTTAAGCATTTTTTGAACAAGCATTAATATATTTTTACAGTATTCTATTTAAGTCATTTTTTTATTTTTGAACAAGCATTGACTGGTTTTAAATGTATTCTATTTGTAGGCATTTTTGAGATTTTGTCATTAAATCGCAGCATAGAATAAACATTGCAATTCATTTGTCTTTCTCATTGATCTTAATTTAAAATTTTAGAACCAGCATTAATAGATTTTTACTGTATTCTATTTTACGCATTTTTTATTTTTGAACACGCATTAGTTTTTACTGTATTCTATTTTACTTTTTTTTTCAATTAATTTGTCATACATGTTGATCTTAAAATATAATTTGAGTAGCAACATGACAGAAAAGTACAGTCCATCTTCACCCTTCATTCAAATATTATTAAAGATTTTGTGGTCAAATTGCGTAGTTGTGCTTGTCATGTTTCATTCATTGTGCAACATAATTTTTTGGCACATGCAAACAAGCAAAAACAACTGATTATGTTGCAGTCAGTGTTTGCTTCTTCCTCTCAGCTCTTAGTTTTTCTGTGCATTTACTTGCATGGAAAAATAAAGCACAATATTTCACTTGTAATGAGTTTTTGCAACTTTACACACAATGCAACGCAACATATCAATCCCAATAGGATCAATGGCATAAGCTGAAAACAGAACAAAGGGCCAATGTGAACATGTGGCCACACACACACACACACACACACACACACACACACACACACACACACACACTTTAACCATTGCAGGAACTTTCCTCCACTCTGTCTCAGAGCGCCGAACACACAAACGAGAACTGCTGAACACACTCTTTCTTTGTGCTCGTGCTGCAGAAGTGGGAGAAACAAAGCTGAAGCGAAACTCCCGCGTGACCAAACAACACATGCTGTGTGTCGGGGGCTAAAGGGTCAAAGTTCACTGTGTCAATCGATTAAAGAGGCAGGGTTGATTTGAAATGTTCTGGACTTTATTCAGTGTTTGATTGATTACATGAAATGTTTAACACACAAGATTACATTTTACACTACGTCAATCATTAGTGTATATTCATTACTTTATTGGTAACTCTTTACAATAAGCTCACATTAGTTTGAGTATTTATTTATCTTTGCTGGCGTTAGTTAGAAAAATACAGCGGATCATTGTTAGTTCAGGTCCATTAATTAATATTAACACATACTTTTGATTTTAATGATGTATTAAATAAATTAGCTGTTAACTAATGTGAGCCTAAAGTGTTAGCAGTTAATTGGTCATTAGTGATGAAATGAAAATATTGCATTATATATCCATCTTTGGCAGACACTTAGTATTGAATCACAGTATCGATCAGAGCAAACATTGTTTCTAAATAAAAACAGACTTGTCTTCATACACAGTCGTTGAAACACTGGAGATATAATATATTAAATGTTAATGAGTAAAAGTCACATTCAGCTTCATTTTTAAGGAGTGTTAGTGCAAAACTGAAATGATTGGATATTGTGTCTATAATGATAACTCAAAACTGGTTAATGTCATAACAGTACAATAATGCAGAAAGCAGTCACATGACCGCAGTTCCTCTGTGAGGTCTCAGGGCTCCTACACACTGCGGTCGGGTCGGGTCGGGTCGGGTCGGGTTGAAAGAGTTTGCCTGGATGTGTTGTGGAAGAGCTCAGACACACAACACCCAGTGATTTTCCTTCTGGTTTCTCAAACGCCATCATGATTCTTTTAGAATTTTTGAACAAGAATTGACTGATTTTACTGTACTCTATTTTTAGGCATTTTTTAATTATTGATCAAACGTTAATTGATTGTTACTTTATTCTTTTTAAGCATTATTTTTTTTATTTTTGAACAAGCATTAAAACACTGATTCATCCAGTAATGAAACAAGTGACGTCTTCATGAGTGAGTCATTGAATCATTCACTCAAGAGACTCGTTCAAAAACACTGATTCGTCCAGTAATGAAACAAGTGAGTCTTTATGAGTGAGTCATTGAATCATTCACTCAAGAGATTTGTTCAAAAACACTGATTCATCCAGTAATGAAACAAGTGAAGTCTTTATGAGTGAGTCATTGAATCATTCACTCAAGAGATTTGTTCAAAAACACTGATTCATCTAGTAATGAAACAAGTGAAGTCTTTATGAGTGAGTCATTGAATCATTCACTCAAGAGATTCGTTCAAAACACTGATTCATCCAGTAATGAAAAAGTGAAGTCTTTATGAGTGAGTCATTGAATCATTCACTCAAGAGATTCTTTAAAAACACTGATTCATCCAGTAATGAAACAAGTGAGTCTTTATGAGTGAGTCATTGAATCATTCACTCAAGAGATTTGTTCAAAAACACTGATTCATCCAGTAATGAAACAAGTGAGTCTTTATGAGTGAGTCATTGAATCATTCACTCAAGAGATTTGTTCAAAAACACTGATTCATCTAGTAATGAAACAAGTGAAGTCTTTATGAGTGAGTCATTGAATCATTCACTCAAGAGATTCGTTCAAAAACACTGATTCATCCAGTAATGAAACAAGTGAGTCTTTATGAGTGAGTCATTGAATCATTCACTCAAGAGATTTGTTCAAAAACACTGATTCATCCAGTAATGAAACAAGTGAAGTCTTTATGAGTGAGTCATTGAATCATTCACTCAAGAGATTTGTTCAAAAACACTGATTCATCCAGTAATGAAACAAGTGAAGTCTTTATGAGTGAGTCATTGAATCATTCATTCAAGAGACTCGTTCAAAAACAATGATTCATCCTGTAATGAAACAAGTGAAGTCTTTATGAGTGAGTCATTGAATCATTCATTCAAGAGATTTGTTCAAAAACACTGATTCATCCAGTAATGAAACAAGTGAGTCTTTATGAGTGAGTCATTGAATCATTCACTCAAGAGACTCGTTCAAAAACACTGATTCATCCAGTAATGAAACAAGTGAGTCTTCATGAGTGAGTCATTGAATCATTCACTCAAGAGATTTGTTCAAAAACACTGATTCATCCAGTAATGAAACAAGTGAGTCTTTATGAGTGAGTCATTGAATCATTCACTCAACCTGATTTTTTTCTAAGTAATTGAACATTTTAAATCGTCTGCAGTAATTACCATTCTGTCAGAACCTCTCGTATTACTTGTTATTTTGTTTAGTTGTCTTTTCAGAATCGCGGGAGAATCACAATCTCTATTTGAAACCAAAAAAATCATGCAGTTCTAGTTTAATTACGACTCATCTCAGATAAAACGATTTAATTTGCTGTGGCGTCATAGATTGAAATGAATCCAATTCGTTTCATAATTGCCCAATTTCGTAACACTGTTACTGAACAGAACTGAATCAACATTAGAATTTGAACAGAATTTGAATGTCTCATATTTGATGAATTTTACAACATTATGAGTTATTTTCCTGTTTGCTAGTGAACGTCAGTATTGTATAAAGCTGGATCAGTAGATTGAGCAGGAATGCAGACGCTGAAGAACCGGTTCCCGACAGCGCAGACTTCAGTGTGTATGAGCCCTTATGAGTTTAACATCAGAACAACACACAGATAGTCATGTAGAACTGCAGAAATAACTCCTTCATTTATCTTTGACTGATCAAACTGAATAAACCCCGTAACCAGACGGTAGTTTGTGAGAGAGAGAGTGTGAGCCTGAGCAATGCCACTGAAGTGTTTCTGAAACGAGCGCTGGTCAAGCCGGAGGGTGGTGTGTGTGGAGGTGAAGCGGGGTCTTCAGGCACTCGAGGGTGTAGAAACATCTACAATGTCTTACCAGTCCTTGTTTTAAGACACACAGACAGAGAGGGACATCAGGAAAACATGCCCAGGGATAACGGAGCGCATTTGATTTCCCATGAGAATTTCGACGAGCAGGGAATCAAAGCGAACAGACGAATCTCAGCATTGCACACTTTGATTTGAAGCAAAATAAGACACACATATGCAAGACTCTGTGGATTCCTGCATCCGATGCACTCGCTTAGAGCTGCACGATACTGGGAAAACTGACTGTGGGATGTTTTGCTTTCTGCAATTATGTATTGCGAAATTAAAAATGACAATTTGAAAAACATGATCATTCTCGAATGATTTTGATGGAGTTCATCGGCATAGAAAATGGAAAACAAATACCAAAATTTACCAGAATATATTTATTTTTTTAGTGTTGAATGATTTTGGAAAAATTTGGAAAAATGTTGGGTGTGCATTCTTGGGTTTATTCTTTTACAAGAACAAAGTCTTACCATAAAGAGTTAAAAAAATAATTATGATGATTTTATTGTGATTTTTATTCAATATATTAAACAAAATATATTGTAATATTATTGTGTAAAATAAAAAAAATTGTAATAACATTTTATTTTACTTTAAATTTATGATGATAATAATAATAATTATGATTTGATTGTAATTATTATTATCCATTAAACAAAATATTAATATTAATTTTATTAATTATATTATTGTACTGTAAAATAAAAAACTTGAGTAATAAATGTATTTTACTTTCAAATTACAATAATGCTTTTATTGTAATTATTATTAAACATTAAACAAAATAAAAAGTATATTGTAATATTATTGTGTAAAATTAAAAACTGAGTAATAAAATGTTATTTTAGTTTAAAATTATGATGATAATAATTATGATTCTATTGATTATTATTAAACATTAAACACAATATTAATATTTGACTGTAAAATAAAAAACTTGAGTAATACATTTATTTTACTTAAATTACAAAAATTATTATTATAATAATTTTATTGTAATTATTATTAAACATATTAAACAAAATACAAACAAAATATTGTAATATTACTGGACTGTAAAATAAAATAAGTAATAATTGTATTTCTTTAACATACAATAATAGTTATTATTATTATTATTATTTTATTGTGATTATTATAAAACACAAACATTTTTTAAAATTATTGAACTGTAAAATAAAAATTGAGTAATAAATGTATTTTACTTTGAAATTACAATAATAATTATGATTCTATTGATTATTATTAAACATTAAACACAATATTAATATTATTTGACTGTAAAATAAAAAAAAACTTGAGTAATACATTTATTTTAATTAAATTACAAAATTAATAATTATTATAATTTTATAGTAAATTATTATTAAACAATAAAAAATAAAATAAAAATATATTGTAATATTACTGGACTGTCAAATAAAATAATTGAGTAATAATTGTATTTCTTTAAAATACAATAATAGTTATTATTATTTTATTGTGATTTATTATTGAACATATTAAACCAAATAAAAAATATATTGTAATATTATTGGACTGTAAAATAAAAATTAATAAGACTTTACTTTAAAATTACAATACAAATTTTCCTCATTTTTCAATGGTATCCCATCAAGCTTTTATTCTGGCGTGTTGCGCTGGCTGTTTCAGAGTGAAGGCGTGTTCATTTACACGCGTGCAGCTCGACAGAACCCCCCGAGTCACACTAAATGAACCCTTCTGACACTCCTGAACACGGTTTGATGAACTACACGTGTGTAAATCTGAAACCGCTAGTGCATATAATTAATGAATTAAATCGGAGCAATTTGACAATCGCACAAAGCTATATCGCAAAATCAGTTTCTCCCCCAGTATATCGTGCAGCCGGTCACAGCAAGGACGATAACTCCAGGAAGCACATCCACAGCACTTTTTCCAGCTGATGGGTGATAAAAACAGCCAATCAGAATCCATCAGAGCATTTAAAGCGGCAGTGCTTAGAATAAACAGAACGATCCTGTCAGCTGGTGTGGATGCTAATGCTTATCGTTCTTGTGTGAACGGGCCTCTACACTCGCACAGATATCATTCCTCTCACGCCTAATCAATCATCTGAACCTGTGAGCTCAAGCGGAGAGTTGGAGTCACATGATGATGAATCCGCAGTGACCAATGAGATGCGTGTGATTTAATTAGCACCGGATGAGACGTCAATCAGCACGTCTGCTAACAGAAGATGTGATCAGATCAGGGCTGAATGATAGTGAGCAGCACAATGCATGTTTGAAAGTATCATAAACTAATCCTTTAAAAACATTTCATTTAAATAAAGCTGCAATAAAATATAATATTAAGATTAGTAGAAAAACTTCAACTAAAAATAAAAATGTAGCTTTGGGAAGTTGAAGCACTAAAAACTATCAACTGGAAATAAACACTAAAACTCAATTAAACCCAAATATAAATAAATGTCAAGCACAAATATTCACAGATTTACTCTTTCGCCAGCGTTCAACTTTCATGGCCTCCAGATTATTCTGTTGAGTATCTGCATATCAAAGGAAAGAACAGAGCCTCTGGTTTATTCTAGCTTCATGCCTTCCTATTAATAACACTTGAATGTGTGAATCAACGATAAAACGATAGCGATTAGGGCTGTCACTTTTTATTCGATATTCGAATATGACGTGAAATATCCGTAATCGAACTATAAATAAACTATCCGGTTTTTAAAGTGCCATGTAGCGTATTTTTTACAGTCTATGATTAGACCGTTTGCTTTTTTATTTTATTGTTTGCGCTCTCATCCAATAGAGGGCGCTCTAAACATATTGTAGACCAAATCAAGCCTTCATAACGTTCATAACTCTCAGAACGGCCAGCCTGAGTGGACAATTCACCCGTCGCAGCGAGTTTGATTGACAGGTGATCTGAGCGATCAAATCGCAGAATTTGCCGTTTTGTCCAACAAAGCAGTCAGGAGATTAACGCTGGTGGAGTTGAACTTGGAAAACGGTGTGTACTGACGTCTTTCCGCAGTTGAAACAACATAACCCCAACCCCAACAAGTGTTTATGTTTATTTGATGCTTATAAATGAACTAGAAGAAGAGATGATCACCGAGAGCAGCTTTAACTGAGGCGTTACAGTAATCAAGACACATTAAAGAGCCACAAAACGCTATTTATTGTTTATATTACTTTAAAAAATGACAATTTTAAAGTTGAGACTTTGTGTTATATAACCAAAGTAACTTTGTGTCCTCTTTGCTCCGCGATGTATTTTCTCCACATGAGAACGTGTGTGTGTGTGTGTGTGTGTGTGAGACACTGTGTGTGTGTGTGATGGGTAGGTTTAGGGGCAGGGGCAGTGTGTGTGTGTGTGTGTGTGTGTGTGTGTGTGTGTGTGAGTGAGTGTGTGTGTGTGTGTGTGTGTGTGTGTGTGTGTGTGTGTGTGTGTGTGTGTGTGTGTGTGATGGGTAGGTTTAGGGGCAGTGTAGGGGATAGAGAATACGGTTTGTACAGTATAAAATGCATTACGCCTATGGAATGTCCCAACATTTCACAAAACAAACGTCTGTGTGTGTGTGTGTGTGAGAGAGAGAGCGCCACGACTTGTCAGACATAGCAACAGTAACTAAAGGGGGCGGGTCTTTGCGAACGGTAGATATTCGAATACATTGCTTGATATTTGATATCCGTTCGAATTAGATTTTTCTCAAAAATGACAGCCCTAATAGCGATATGTATCGCGATAGACACATAATCGATAATCAATAAAAAATGCGTTCAATATTTTTTTTTTCTTCGTGGGAAGAAACCAGAGGTTGCGAAGCAAGTTTGGTTGCATGAACAAAGGCACTCATTCTGGTAACCTAGCAACGTAGGGAGTGACACGCTAACAGCCAATCATGTAGCAGTATCAAGTTTGGTTGCGCCACATCGTTGTCTCGTGTTGCATTCTTCAGTAACAGAAGATGAGTGCCGCAGCTCGCGACTACTGCTGTTTTTTTGGATTGTACCGTAGTCAGACCAATGTCATCTGCAAATTATGCAAGACCGTCGTCTCGACCACAAACTTGTTTAACCACCTTAAGCATTTCGTGAGACCGCATGCCTCATCCGTTTGGGAAGTGTTTCTACTTGACGCTGTGCTATTCTTTGAAACCTCATGGAGATTAGTAACAGGTGATGAAGAGATCATCAGTGTTATTCACTTCATCTGGTCATAATGTTATGCCTGATCGGTATACACTCGTCTAAAGGATTATTAGGAACAGCTGTTCAATTTCACATTCATGCAATTATCTAATCAACCAATCACATGGCAGTTGCTTCAGTGCATTTAGGGGTGTGGTCCTGGTCAAGACAATCTCCTGAACTCCAAACTGAATGTCAGAATGGGAAAGAAAGGATTTAAGCAATTTTGAGCGTGGCATGGTTGTTGGTGCCAGACGGGCCGGTCTGAGTATTTCACAATCTGCTCAGTTACTGGGATTTTCACACACAACCATTTCTAGGGTTTACAAAGAATGGTGTGAAAAGGGAAAAACATCCAGTATGCGGCAGTCCTGTGGGAGAAAATGCCTTGTTGATGCTAGAGGTCAGAGGAGAATGGGCCGACTGATTCAAGCTGAGAGAAGAGCAACTTTGACTGAAATAACCACTCGTTACAACCGAGGTATGCAGCAAAGCATTTGTGAAGCCACAACACACACAACCTTGAGGCGGATGGGCTACAACAGCAGAAGACCCCACCGGGTACCACTCATCTCCACTACAAATAGGAAAAAGAGGCTACAATTTGCACGAGCTGACCAAAATTGGACAGTTGAAGACTGGAAAAATGTTGCCTGGTCTGATGAGTCTGGATTTCTGTTGAGATGTTCAGATGGTAGAGTCAGAATTTGGTGTAAACAGAATGAGAACATGGATCCATCATGCCTTGTTACCACTGTGCAGGCTGGTGGTGGTGGTGTAATGGTGTGGGGGATGTTTTCACTGTGCAGGCTGGTGGTGGTGGTGTAATGGTGTGGGGATGTTCCCACTGTGCAGGCTGGTGGTGGTGGTGTAATGGTGTGGGGATGTTCCACTGTGCAGGCTGGTGGTGGTGGTGTAATGGTGTGGGGATGTTCCCACTGTGCAGGCTGGTGGTGGTGGTGTAATGGTGTGGGGATGTTCACTGTGCAGGCTGGTGGTGGTGGTGTAATGGTGTGGGGATGTTTTCACTGTGCAGGCTGGTGGTGGTGGTGTAATGGTGTGGGGATGTTTTCACTGTGCAGGCTGGTGGTGGTGGTGTAATGGTGTGGGGATGTTTTCACTGTGCAGGCTGGTGGTGGTGGTGGTGTAATGGTGTGGGGATGTTCCCACTGTGCAGGCTGGTGGAGGTGGTGTAATGGTGTGGGGATGTTTTCACTGTGCAGGCTGGTGGTGGTGGTGTAATGGTGTGGGGATGTTTTCACTGTGCAGGCTGGTGGAGGTGGTGTAATGGTGTGGGGGATGTTTTCACTGTGCAGGCTGGTGGTGGTGGTGTAATGGTGTGGGGATGTTTTCACTGTGCAGGCTGGTGGAGGTGGTGTAATGGTGTGGGGATGTTTTCACTGTGCAGGCTGGTGGTGGTGGTGTAATGGTGTGGGGATGTTTCACTGTGCAGGCTGGTGGTGGTGGTGTAATGGTGTGGGGATGTTTTCACTGTGCAGGCTGGTGGTGGTGGTGTAATGGTGTGGGGATGTTTTCACTGTGCAGGCTGGTGGTGGTGGTGTAATGGTGTGGGGATGTTTTCTTGGCACACTTTAGGTCCCTTAGTGCCAATTGGGCATGGTTTAAATGCCACGGCCTACCTGAGCATTGTTTCTGACCATGTCCATCCCTTTATGACCACCATGTTCCCATCCTCTGATGGCTACTTCCAGCAGGATAATGCACCATGTCACAAAGCTCCAATCATTTCAAATTGGTTTCTTGAACATGACAATGAGTTCACTGAACTAAAATGGCCCTCACAGTCACCAGATCTCAACCCAATAGAGCATCTTTGGGATGTGGTGGAACGGGAGCTTCGTGCCCTGGATGTGCATCCCACAAATCTCCATCAACTGCAAGATGCTATCCAATCAATATGGGCCAACATTTCTAAAGAATGCTTTCAGCACCTTGTTGAATCAATGCCATGTAGAATTAAGGCAGTTCTGAAGGCGAAAGGGGGTCAAACACAGTATTAGTGTGTGCTCCTAATAATCCTTTAGGTGAGTGTATGTGTGTGTATAATTATTATGTACACAAACTTTTATTTTGGATGTGATTAATTGTTTGACAACCCTAGTTATTATTATTTATATTGTCCAGCTCTAGTGAGGAGTGGATTCCCCTGATCACGTGATCCTCATCTCACTAAGACGACAGCGGGAGATTAGCAAGGAAAGAGGAGCTTCAGTACGAGGCCATTCCAGCATCAGCGTGCTTTGATTTAAACACAGACGTTTCGATTAGGAAGCAAATGCATGATTTAATCAGAAGTATGAGAAGAATTCACAGAAGCTGAGAAACGGCTGTAAATCAGGTCATGAAACCGATCATGTCTGGGCCACATTTCAAAATCAAAAGAAAGAAAATAATATTTTGCGTAATGAACACTTATTGTTTAACATTAGTTCATTAGTGAGCAGTGTGATTGACAGTATTTATTAACCTTTGTTGATGTTAGTTCACGGTGCATTAACTAATGTTAACAGATATATGATAACAGATAATAATGCATTGCAGAATATACTTTCTTTGGATTTTTGTGGAAAAGTGACCTAGACGTGAGGAGACGTGGTATACCTTCTTTGGTTTGATGGATTGCTCAGAATTGAAACTGGACTCGAGAGTGTCTCTGGAGTCGGACTCCAAATCCTTGATGTCACTCTCGTCCTCGCTGACGATTGGACCATTTTCACAGATTGGAGACTGGAAGTCATCATCCGGGAGAGGCGGATAACTGTACTTGAATTGGTCCTGTCAGATAAAACAACAGAATATTAACACACATCTTAAAGCCATATTTCACTTACCACTACGGCTGGGCTTGAAATGAATGGATTCTAGTGGACCGATATATCATAAACGCCAATATTGTCTTTTTTTTTTTAAATATTGGCATCAATACGTTTATCTGTGTGGCCAATGTGTTGGAAGCACGACTTAATTTTGATGATGCTTAATATATATTGGCTTTATATCAGACATCCTCTCTGTAAAAAAAAACAATATCACTCAACCACTAATCGATTCTTCATTGAACATGATTCCAATAAATCACAATTTGCTTTCTGCTTAGTGTTGATTAATGTTGCAAGGCAGGATTTGTGTTTCTAGAGTCAGAAGTTATAATCATGAAAGTCCTAACTTTAAGCTGATGGTGGCGCTAGAGAGTTTTATGTAGTGACCCTAAATTTGGTGTGAATAAAGTTCAGATACATTGAAATGAATGTGCCAAATTTCATGATGTTTCTCCAAACGGTTCTAGTTACTCATTCATTAGATCATTCATCTTGTGGTCTGATTGGTTGAAGGACTATCCAATCGAGTACAGAGTCATTTGAACTATGCCCGCTGATCATGCCTCTTGTGCAGGAGAAAATACAGAGCAGACTCCCCAGACTAATGTTCAATCTTAAAATGAGCTTGTTCTGGTGATAGCCAGACAAGAAAGATACAGCACAACTGAAATCTATCATATCTCATGTCATCGATCAATCAGTTTCAACCGCAGACCATAAACTCCATAGATAGAAAAATACCTCTAGATCTGTTGTGTTTATGAGACACTGTTTGGATCATTGATGGACAGAAACTCATCATTGTTCTCCAGCTCAACACAGTTAGTCTGATTGTGTAAATCTGCTGTTCTTGATTTACCGCACAGAGTGCCATGTTTTACCGCCTGATATGATCTCGCTCACTGCAGTGTGAACAAGTGTCTCATAGTAGCATTATAACATCACTTTAACACACGCACATGTGTGTGATATGATCAAACACACAGGCATGAGCGGAAGAAGAGGAAGCGGAAGCGGCAGAATAAAAGCTACGCCCAAAATTGCATACTGTGCCTTTAATAATGTATCAGATGTATTGCTCATTGTTGGCTCATATTTGATATTGCATTAACTAATGGAACCGTACTGTAAAGTGTTACCAATAAACTTTATATTCGGTTTAGCCAAACATATAGTGTTTTACAATGCTGGGTTAAAACCAAACCAAGCTGGTCTAAAAATGGACAAACCCAGCGATTGGGTTGTTTTATCCCAGCGATTGGGTTGTTTTATCCCAGTGATTGGGTTGTTTTGACCTAGTGAATGGGTTGTTTTATCCCAGTGAATGGGTTGTTTTATCCCAGTGAATGGGTTGTTTTATCCCAGTGAATGGGTTGTTTTATCCCAGTGATTGGGTTGTTTTGACCTAGTGAATGGGTTGTTTTATCCCAGTGAATGGGTTGTTTTATCCCAGTGAATGGGTTGTTTTATCCCAGCGATTGCTTTTTTGATCCCAGTGAATGGGTTGTTTTATCCCAGTGATTGGGTTGTTTTGTCCTAGTGAATGGGTTGTTTTATCCCAGCGATTGCTTTTTATCCCAGTGAATGGGTTGTTTTATCCCAGTGATTGGGTTGTTTTGACCTAGTGAATGGGTTGTTTGATCCCAGTGAATGCTTTTTTATCCCAGTGAATGGGTTGTTTTATCCCAGCGATTGCTTTTTTATCCCAGTGAATGGGTTGTTTTATCCCAGTGATTGGGTTGTTTTGACCTAGTGAATGGGTTGTTTTATCCCAGTGAATGGGTTGTTTTATCCCAGTGAATGGGTTGTTTTATCCCAGCGATTGCTTTTTTTATCCCAGTGAATGGGTTGTTTTATCCCAGTGATTGGGTTGTTTTGACCTAGTGAATGGGTTGTTTTATCCAAGCGATTGCTTTTTTATCCCAGTGATTGGGTTGTTTTGACCTAGTGAATGGGTTGTTTTGACCAAACGGTTGCAAATAAGCTCCGCCCACTCAAGAGTCAAGACACGCCCCTGTTCTGAATCAGAGACGGAAAATTACATATTGTTCCTTTAAATGCATACAGTGGATCTGGAAAGGATTCACAGCGCTTCACTTTTTCAACATGAATCTGAAGCTTGCCCAAAATCGGCCCCTATTTCTACGTACCGTTCCTCCCATGTATTGTGGAAGGTGCTCAGGGTTGATGTACGTCTGGATGTCACTCTTGGTGACAAACTTGAGTTTACTGATGGCGTCCGGGCCGAGCCACGTCTTCACGATCTTCCAGGCAGCTGCCGCCCCAAAGAGAGGTTAGGATCAATGAACATCATTACACATGTCTATCCTCCACAACCAATCACAACTCACCGTTCATGATCCACGGCATCTCGTACATGATCATTTTGGCTGTGAATAAAACATAAAAACATAAAAAGGTTTAAACCAACATTTGATATTGTGGATAGTTCTAATAATATATAAAATTAGAACATTTTTGGAAATCTATTTCTCTAATACATGGATTCCCAAACTCTTTTGTCAGCCAAATCCCTTTTTTATTAAGTTTTATTTTGATGTGTTGATCATGTAATTATTATCTTTTCATCATGTTTTCTATGACAGAAGGTTGAATAGACAGAATACACTCACAAAGAAACTTTGGATAGTAGACTTTGAAGCAGTTAATGATATATTTCACAAAGTCCATATCCTAGGGAAGAAGAACATGGGAAAGAACGTTAGACACAAAATCAAGAACATCTGATTTATGATGCCATAAAATATATTTAAGTCCTAATTTAAGCTGATGGTGGCGCTAGAGGGTTTTAAACACAGACCCTAAAGTTGGTAATTAATGTGCCAAATTTCGTAATGTTTCTCCAAACGGGCCTAGTTGTTCATTCCTTTATTGATGTCTATATGGTGTATGTACTGTGTGTAGAGATTAGATATAACTGTAGGGATTGTGCTATACCGTTCATACCGTGGTAAATATATTTGCCTGTCTAGTAGGGAGCAAGACAAGAAAAATGCATTTTATTCACTGAGATTTTACAATATTTTTTCTTCCAAATTTACCAACAAAATAATTTAATATATAAAGCAGGGCTCGACAATAAGCCTTGTCATGTCATGTGCTTATCCTTCAGTTGCATTTTATAAAGGGCATTTTCCCCTATAATCTGTATCATACACCAACCAGGCATAACATTATGACATGAATAACACTGATGATCTCTTCCTCACGGCTCCTGTTAGTGGGCGGGATATATTAGGCAGCAAGTGAACATTTTGTCCCTCAAAGTTGATGTGTTAGAAGCAGGAAAAATGGGCAAGCGTAAGGATTTGAGCGAGTTTGACAAGGGCCAAATTGTGATGGCTAGACGACTGGGTCAGAGCATCTCCAAAACTGCAGCTCTTGTGGGGTGTTCCCGGTCTGCAGTGGTCAGGATCTATCAAAAGTGCTCCAAGGAAGGAACAGTGGAGAACCGGCCACAGGGTCATGGGCGGCCCAGGCTCATTGATGCACGTGTGGAGCGAAGGCTGGCCCGTGTGGTCCGATCAAACAGACGAGCTACTGGAGCTCAAACTGCTCAAGAAGTTAATGCTGGTTCTGATAGAAAGGGGAACACATGGCCCCAGGATGCACTATGGGAAGAAGGCTTTGGGCAATGTTCTGCTTGTGGTCATAATGTTATGCCTGATCTGTGTATTTCAGTGGGAGCTTTTGTTACTGACCCACTTCATAAAGACTAAACCGTTGTATTCAGTAGTAAAGCTGCCGTTAATCTATCAGTAAAAGAACTGTAAAAGGTCATTGGGGTCAAATCTAACCGAACACAAGACCAGAAAATCATTCCGATCTGAACCACAGCTTGTGCAATCCTGGTGTTTACTGAACGCTCGTTTACTGAACCTTTACCTCCGTTTGTTGTTGACGCTTACATTTGCTCTCTATATCCATTCCTGGAAGCAACAACCTTTTGCATTACTGACTTTTCAATGAACGTTTATTAGAAGAAAACAACAGAATAGTTTTTATAGGGAATATCAGGTTGAAAGCCAAGTATCCTGATATAATTTGGAGGAAAACAAACAACTTAATCTGAGAAAACTCCCCAAGGATTAGAATTAAAGCGAGTGAAATATATACAGTATCTGGAAGGTCTTTATAACCTATAGGATCAACATTAGAGATATGTTTTGAGGTAAAGTTGGTGTGAATAATGTTCAGATCCTTTCGCAATAAATGTCCAATTTCAACTGAAGTAAAGACGCCTCCACATGACGGTCCTTCATATTATAAACATGTAAAACCCCATTTGCAGTCATATAAGATAAGCATTAATTGAAGCGCTCTAATTCCTGGCATTAGCTTTGATTAGGCATTAAACCTCCGCTTTTCTGCTGCAGGAACATGAGACGAGGAGGTCTGCTGTTTGACGGGAAATTCTCTCGGATTAAGCAAGCGAGTTGGATTGACCGAAGGGATTTAAAGGCCAGGGTAATCTGAGCGTGTTAAAGCAGTGAGCGGCGCCTGTCCCGCCGCACCTTCCACTCATTCAGCGAATGATCTTTAAGGAACACTCCACTTTTTTTGGCTCATTTTCCAAGTCCCCTAGAGTTAAATAGTTTTACCGTTTTTGAATCCATTCAGCCGATCTTTGTATCTGGCGGTAGCACTTTTAGCATAGCTTAGCATACATCATTGATTTTAATCAGTCCATTAGCATCTCATTCAAAAAATGACCAAAGACACTTTCAATATTTCTCCTATTTAAAACTTGACTCTTCTACAGTCACATCGTGTGCTAAGACCGACTGAAAATGAACAGTTGTGATTTTCTACACCGATATGGCTAGGAACTACTTTCTCATTCCTGCGTAATAGTCGTGGATCTTCACGGCTGTACCATGGCTGCAGCGGCGCAGTGATATTACGCAGCGCTGAAAGTAGTCCCCAGCTAGGTAACGTTCAATGTGACCGGCACTAAGTTTGTGTAGTTGCAGAGGAAGTTTCAGGCTTGGGTTAGGGTTGTGTTGTGATTAGCCATGGTTCTGTGTGTTGTAAAGGGCTGTGATAGTAAGTCAAAGGTGTACTACCAGCATGTTTCACAGAATACCAGCGAATCACTGCGCCGCTGCAGCCATGGTACAGCCGTGAAGATCCGAGACTATTACGCAGGAATGAGAAAGTAGTTCCTAGCCATATCGGTGTAGAAAATCACAACTGTTCATGTTCAGTCGGTCTTAGCACACGATGTAACTGTAGAAGAGTCAAGTTTTAAATAGGAAAAATATTGAAAGTGTCTTTGGTCATTTTTTGAATGAGATGCTAATGGACTGATTAGAATCAATGATGTATGCTAAGCTATGCTAAAAGTGCTACCGCCAGATACAAAGATCGGCTGAATGGATTCAAAACGGTCAAACTCAACTATTTAACTCTAGGGGACTTGGAAAATGAGCCAAAAAAAGTGGAGTGTTCCTTTAAGATGTCTGCCAGAGGGTCAGTAACGGCCCGAGACTAATCAGAACGAGGTCCACTTGTGTTTGCCGGTTTATCTGAGACTCCTTTGGAAACACTAAAACTAATTCTGAACTAGTATATTGGCCAACTTTGGTCCTTCTGTTTTAAGGAGACGTGAGAGTAAAGTGAAGAACTTACTATATTGCTGAGTCCGGACTCGGACATGTCGAACACCACCGTCAGTGGCATCCCAGGCTCCCGTTTGGCGTAGCGCTCCAACCAGAACGCCACATACCTCTTCTTATCCAGGATCGTCTTGGCATCCTTCACGTGGAGCTTCACTCTGAACCAGACTGCATCCCGACAGACCGACGGAGAGAAGCACAGATGGATTCACTGACTTTATAGGGGAAATTCAGTGCGAGGAAATGCTGCAAATGCTCCATTATTTACACTAAAACTGGGCGATACAAATGAAGAATATATATATCGTGTTAAAACAAAGCAATAAATATACATATACTTGTATTAGAGGTCTGCACTGCAAAAAATGCTCTTCTTACTTAGTAATCTTTTCTTGTTTCCAGTCCAAATATCTACAAATTCTTAAATCAAGATTCATTTACTAGATACATTTCTTATTTTTCTTGTTTTCTAGGGAAAATATTAGCCTGACGTGGTCATACTCAACTCTAGTCAGAATATGAGTCTGATGCGGCTCCGTTGGGCTTTGATTATGGGCTGTTTCAACCCAACCAGGAAAGACCTCAATTGGATAGACCCACAACCAATCAGAGCAACGGAGCGACGCGTAACGTTAGTTATCAAATGTCAGCAGAACTCAACTGCACTGTTGCCAAGTCCGTGTTTTTCCCGCGGGTTGAAGCAACCCCAATTATGGGATATATAGACCCAGGAATGCACATTTTAGCAGGCAACCGTGCCATAATAACATATTTTGCCAACCAAACGCTATTTTTTTTCTGGAGAACCCCACGGAAAGTTATTGTTTTGGGCTATAGTTTTGAGTAGCAATTGCGCGACATTGCAAAAAAACTTGGCAACCCTGTCTGCACGCGCGCTGGATTAAGTAACGTTACAAGAAAAAGATGAGTGTAAACGATCTTTGCCAGTGTTGTGATGAAAGAATTTAAGGATACACGGAGTACTTCCCAACACAATCATCGTTTCTGAGAGAAATAGTGAAGGTGAATGCATATACGAACAAGTTCTCCGTTTAGGATAAGAGCAAACTCAACCCAAAGCGCCTTTGATGACGTGGATGATTACGATACTGTTGATCATCTGTCCATCATCGTCTAAAGCCCGCCCTCATGATCTCATTGGTCCGAACAGTTTCTGTTCAGGCATAATAACTCCTCTATGGACCGAGGCCAGACCGAATTGCCCGAGCAAAAAATGTTGTGGGCGGGGCTAAATTCGGCTGGCATCCAGGCTAGAAAAATATCAAAATGAAGAGAGTTTTTGCTTAAAACAAGCAAAATTATCTGCCAGTGGGGTGAGAAAAATAATCTTGTTTCTTCTTTCTGTCCCAAACAGAAATAAGATTATTTTCTCACCCCACTGGCAGATAATTTTGCTTGTTTTAAGCAAAACTCACTTCATTTTGATTTGATTTTCAAAAAAACAAGAAAAAACCTCTTATTTCATTTCACTCATCTATAGTAAATGCATCTTGATTTAAGAATTTGAAGATATGTGGACTGGAAACAAGAAAAGATTACTAAGTAAGAAGAAATTTTTTTGCAGTGTGCACGGGCTTTAAACTGAAGGCCAAACCCGACCCGACCATTTACATGTTAAGCCCGTGTGTGTGTGTGAGAGTGTGTGTGAGAGTGTGTGTGAGAGTGTGTGTGTGTGTGGACTGGTAATCCCTACGGTATGGGGACAAAATGTCCCCACAAAGATGGCAATATCCAAAATCCATGTCCTTGTGGGGACATTTTTGGTCCCCATGAGGAAAACATCTTATAAATCACACTAAGTGATGTTTTTTGAAAATGTAAAAATGCAGCATGTCTCCTGTGATGGGTAGTGTGTGTGTGTGTGTGTGTGTGTGTGTATGTGTGTGTGTGTGTGTGTGTGTGTGTGTGAGAGAGTGTGTGTGTGAGAGTGTGTGTGTGTGTGTGTGTGTGTGTGTGTGTGTGTGTGTGTGTGTGTGTGATGGGTAGGTTTAGGGCAGTGTGTGTGTGTGTGTGTGTGTGTGTGTGTGTGTGATGGGTAGGTTTAGGGGCAGTGTAGGGGGATAGAAAATACGGTTTGTACAGTATAAAATGCATTACGCCTATGGAATGTCCCCATAAAACATGGAAACACAACATGTGTGTGAGTGTGTGTGTGTGTGTCTGAGTATGTGATACTACGGTCTGAGATCTGCTTCCTATCTTCCTTTGTGTTCAGCAGAAAGAGAGAAACTCATACAGGTTTGAACAACATGAGGGTGAGTACATGATGACAGAACTTTAGTGTGAACTGTCCCTTTAAGAGACACATTCCCCAGTGATTAAACCGATTAAACTCCACCTACAGAGTTTGTTTCCTTCTCTGTCGTAGCCGTGAAGGTAAACCGCACCGCTCTCGAACATCCACCTGGGAATACTGCTCTCCACGAGATCTACAAGCACAACATGCCATGCATTCATCAGTTTCTTCCGGAGTCATCACAACACTATCAGTGTAGCAACACAGTGGAAATCAAGAGGAAAATACTAATTATAAAATAATAAATATTACCAATATTACAGGACTGATAATTACATCTGATCATTTAACAGTAAGGCTTATTTTATAACATAAAACATAGAAATTATGACATATTGAGTCATATTTATAATACGAAAAGTCGAAATTATGACCGTCATATTAATAATACGAAAAATTGAAATTATGACCGTCATTAATAATACGAAAAGTTGAAATTATGACCGTCATATTTATAATACTGAAAAGTTGAAATTATGACCGTCATATTAATAATACGAAAAGTTGAAATTATGACCGTCATATTTATAATACGAAAAGTTGAAATTATGACCGTCATATTAATAATACGAAAAGTTGAAATTATGACCGTCATATTTATAATCTAAAAGTTGAAATTATGACCGTCATATTTATAATACGAAAAGTTGAAATTATGACCGTCATATTAATAATACGAAAAGTTGAAATTATGACCGTCATATTTATAATACGAAAAGTTGAAATTATGACCGTCATATTTATAATACGAAAAGTTGAAATTATGACCGTCATATTAATAATACGAAAAGTTGAAATTATGACCGTCATATTAATAATACGAAAAGTTGAAATTATGACCGTCATATTTATAATACGTTGAAATTATGACCGTCATATTTATAATACGAAAAGTTGAAATTATGACCGTCATATTTATAATACGAAAAGTTGAAATTATGACCGTCATATTAATAATACGAAAAGTTGAAATTATGACCGTCATATTTATAATCTCGAAAAGTTGAAATTATGACCGTCATATTTATAATACGAAAAGTTGAAATTATGACCGTCATATTTATAATACGAAAAGTTGAAATTATGACCGTCATATTTATAATACGAAACGTTGAAATTATGACCATCATATTTATAATACGAACGCGTTGAAATTATGACCATCATATTTATAATACGAAAAGTTGAAATTATGACCGTCATATTTATAATAAAGTTGAAATTATGACCGTCATATTTATAATATGAAAAGTTGAAATTATGACCGTCATATTTATAATACGAAAGTTGAAATTATGACCGTCATATTTATAATACGAACGTTGAAATTATGACCGTCATATTTATAATACGAAACGTTGAAATTATGACCATCATATTTATAATACGAAAAGTTGAAATTATGACCGTCATATTTATAATACGAAGCGTTGAAATTATGACTGTCATATTTATAATACGAAAAGTTGAAATTATGACCGTCCTATTTATAATACGAAAAGTTGAAATTATGATCATCATATTTATAATACGAAAAGTTGAAATTATGACCGTCATATTTATAATACGAAAAGTTGAAATTATGACCGTCATATTTATAATACGAAAAGTTGAAATTATGACCGTCATATTTATAATACGAAGTTGAAATTATGACCATCATATTTATAATACGAAGTTGAAATTATGACCGTCATATTTATAATACGAAGCGTTGAAATTATGACCGTCATATTTATAATACGAAGCGTTGAAATTATGACCGTCATATTTATAATACGAAGTTGAAATTATGACCGTCATATTTATAATACGAACGTTGAAATTATGACCGTCATATTTATAATACGTTGAAATTATGACCGTCATATTTATAATACGAAAAGTTGAAATTATGACCCGTCATATTTATAATATGAAAAGTTGAAATTATGACCGTCATATTTATAATACGAAAAGTTGAAATTATGACCGTCATATTTATAATACGAAAAGTTGAAATTATGACCGTCATATTTATAATACGAAAAGTTGAAATTATGACCGTCATATTTATAATACGAAACGTTGAAATTATGACCATCATATTTATAATACGAAAAGTTGAAATTATGACCATCATATTTATAATACGAAAAGTTGAAATTATGACCGTCATATTTATAATACGAAACGTTAAAATTATGACTGTCATATTTATAATACGAAACGTTGAAATTATGACTAACATATATTACAAAAAGTAAATTATGACATTACATGAAAGGTTGGAATAAGTATATACGAAGTCATTTATGGAATTGGAAATTGACATACTAATTCTAATTATGCACTAATCATCAATAACTCATGTTGTCATTTGGAAACTGTCAGAATAATTCTGCACAGCAAAAAAAGTTGTATATGTCCTAAAATAAGTTGAATGTGGCGAGGACATGTTTTCAGGAGATCCACACAACAGGAACCGTCATGTGAGTAAGTTCCTCATCTGAGGCTGTTCTGAGAGACGCAGCGCATGCATACCGTTCAGATGAAACTCTTTCCTCCACTGGAAGCTCTCGTCGATCATCTTCAGGGTGTCGTCCACAGCGAAGTGCCTCCATGTGAGGTAGCCTTCCACCAGAGCCTCGTCTCGCTCAAGCTTCTCCACGTCTCTGCTGTCATACCTGTCCTGGGACTCTGCCACATTACAGGCGGCTCAATTACTATAACACTTCATTATTACACATAAAGCTCAAAATTATGACATACTAAGTCATATTTATAACATTAAAGTCAAAATTATGACATACTAAGTCATATTTATAACATAAAAGTCAAAATTATGACATACTAAGTCATATTTATAACATAAAAGTCAAAACTATGACATCCTAAGTCATATTTATAACATAAAAGTCAAAATTATGACATCCTAAGCCATATTTATAACATAAAAGTCAAAATTATGACATACTAAGTTTAACTTATAACATAAAAGTCAAAATTATGACATACTAAGTCATATTTATAACATTAAAGTCAAAATTATGACATACTAAGTCATATTTATAACATTAAAGCTCAAAATTATGACATACTAAGTCATATTTATAACATAAAAGTCAAAATTATGACATACTAAGTCATATTTATAACATTAAAGTCAAAATTATGACATACTAAGTCATATTTATAACATAAAAGTCAAAATTATGACATACTAAGCCATACTTATAACATAAAAAGTCAAAATTATGACATACTAAGTCATATTTATAACATTAAAGTCAAAATTATGACATACTAAGTCATATTTATAACATTAAAGTCAAAATTATGACATCCTAAGTCATATTTATAACATAAAAGTCAAAATTATGACATACTAAGTCATACTTATAACATAAAAGTCAAAATTATGACATACTAAGTCATACGTATAACATAAAAGTCAAAATTATGACATACTAAGTCATATTTATAACATAAAAAGTCAAAATTATGACATACTAAGTCAAAATTATGACATACTAAGTCATATTTATAACATTAAAGTCAAAATTATGACATACTAAGTCATATTTATAACATAAAAAGTCAAAATTATGACATACTAAGTCAAAATTATGACATACTAAGTCAAAATTATGACATACTAAGTCAAAATTATAACATACTAAGTCATATTTATAACATAAAAGTCAAAATTATGACATCCTAAGTCATATTTATAACATAAAAGTCAAAATTATGACATACTAAGTCATATTTATAACATAAAAGTCAAAATGATCACATCCTACGTCATATTTATAACATAATAGTCAAAATTATGACATCCTAAGTCATATTTATAACATTAAAGTCAAAATTATGACATCCTAAGTCATATTTATAACATAAAAGTCAAAATTAAATCCTAAGTCATATTTATAACATAAAAGTCAAAATTATAACATATTACATCATATTTAAAACATAAAAGTCTGAAAATTATGACATACTAAGTCATATTTACAAAATGAAAGTCAAAATTATGACATACTAAGTCATATTTACAAAATGAAAGTCAAAATTATGACATACTAAGTCATATTTACAACATAAAAAGTCGTAATTATTACATACTAAGTGAATGAATGATTGAATTAATTAATTTTATTTCGAGCAATATATAAGGACACATAAAGGCAATAAAGAAGCATTTTGATTAGTCTGTACAACTAGTTAAAAAATCATACTTTGACATCACAATTCCAACTATTGCTCGAAAAGGACTGGGTAGAAGACAACTTATTTAAACCCACCCCGGTATGTCATAAGTCATAAATCATATTTATAACATGAAAGGTCGAAATTATGACATACTAAGTCATATTTATAACATTAAAGTCATAATTATGACGTACTAAGTCATATTTATAACATTTAAGTCAAAATTATGACATCCTAAGTCATATTTATAACATAAAAGTCAAAATTATGACATACTAAGTCATATTTATAACATAATAGTCAAAATTATGACATCCTAACTCATATTTATAACATAAAGTCAAAATTATGACATACTAAGTCATATTTATAACATAAAAGTCAAAATTATGACATCCTAAGTCATATTTATAACATAATAGTCAAAATTATGACATCCTAAGTCATATTTATAACATAAAAGTCAAAATTATGACATCCTAAGTCACATTTATAACATTAAAGTCAAACTTATGACATTCTAAGTCATATTTATAACATAAAAGTCAAAATTATGACATCCTAAGTCATATTTATAACATAAAAGTCAAAATTATGACATACTAAGTCATATTTATAACATAAAATTCAAAATTATGAAATACTAAGTCAAAATTATGACATACTAAGTCATTTTTATAACATAAAAGTCAAAATTATAACATATAACATCATATTTATAACATGAAAGGTCGAAATTATGACATCCTAAGTCATATTTATAACATAAAAGTCAAAATTATAACATATTACATCGTATTTATAACATAAAAGTCTGAAAATTATGACATACTAAGTCATATTTACAAAATGAAAGTCAAAATTATGACATACTAAGTCATATTTATAACATTAAAGTCAAAATTATGACATACTAAGTCATATTTATAACATTAAAGTCAAAATTATGACATCCTAAGTCATATTTATAACATATTACATCATATTTAAAACATAAAAGTCTGAAAATTATGACATACTAAGTCATATTTACAAAATGAAAGTCAAAATTATGACATACTAAGTCATATTTACAAAATGAAAGTCAAAATTATGACATACTAAGTCATATTTACAACATAAAAAGTCGTAATTATTACATACTAAGTGAATGAATGATTGAATTAATTAATTTTATTTCAAGCAATATATAAGGACACATAAAGGCAATAAAGAAGCATTTTGATTAGTCTGTACAAATAGTTAAAAAATCATACTTTGACATCACAATTCCAACTATTGCTCGAAAAGGACTGGGTAGAAGACAACTTATTTAAACCCACCCCGGTATGTCATAAGTCATAAATCATATTTATAACATGAAAGGTCGAAATTATGATTTTTGATTAAGGTTCTTGTTAAATAGGACTAAACCTATAAGGAAATGTTTTAAACCGTACATTAGAGTACATACTGACTGACTTTTGCACGTATTGCTCCTTATTCCTCATTAGTGCGAGTTTTACAACAACAGAAATCAACATTATTATGAATAAAACATGATTTATGATTTCTGACAGTTGAATCCAACAGCTGGAATATCAAATATTAAACATCTTCTCTCACAATGAATGGCACATGACCCACAGAAAGTCTTAAATGTCCTTTTTAATATTGGATATCTTTATTAATGTGGAATAATGAGATCAACACTTGTTATTGTGAAGCTTGAGAACTTAGCGCACTGCTAACTCACCCTCAACATACTCGCTTTTAAACCTCTGCCGTGTTTCTTCGATCTTGCTCTCGATGTCCTTTTGGAGAGAGCGAAATATTAATTATAAATTAATGTCAGATGCGAATAAAAGGCGTAATGGTTGTTTTGTTTCGCTGTGTGATTACCTGCTCTGATTCCGCCTGTCCTGCCTCCGCCATGATGGATCGCACTCTCCGTCAGCAGTGGCGGCTCTTCCGCGGGGTAGACCGATCACTCCGTGAAACTGGACGCTCGATGACGCCATGTTGGCTCTGAGATGTCAAACTAACCTTTGAACAGGCATTTGGAGCAAGATAAAGTTCCTCTGATGAACTCTGGTAATTGAACGCAAATGATTGCATCATGTACGCAATCTAAAAGCAGTAAAAGACTATGACAACATCACTTATTTGTGAAACAGTGATTGAACTATAACACTGTGTCTTTAAGAGATACCCGGAAAACGTGACGTGCTGCAAATGCGCGCGCGCTTTGAGGAAGAAGCGTGTGAGAACACACACACACACACTCACACACACACAGATTCCAGTGTAAACAGAGTGGAAGTCATGCAGAGGTACAGTATGAACCAGCCTATGCATTCTATCATATATTCATTCCGCGAATTAATAGTGTATCATGTGTTGTATGGAAGCCCATTTCCGCCACAGTACATCATTGGGATTAAAACTAGTAGAAATTGGCACATGCTAAGTCATATTATTATCATACAAGTCAGAAATAGTATGTTTTAAGTTAATAATGAGATGAATAGTGCAAATTATGACAAAGTCATAGTATTTACTAATGTACTAGTATGTACTAACACGTTATAAATAAGTACATTTTGAGATAAGTTGAATTTATGACATACCTTTCACTTATAGCATGAAAAGTCAAAATTATGACATACTAAGTCATATTTATAACATAAGAGTCAAAATTATGACCCTATAAGTCATATTTATAACATCAAAGTCGAAATTATGACGTACTAAGTCATATTTATAACATAAAAGTCAAAATTATGACATACTAAGTCATATTTATAACATAAAAGTCGAAATTATGACGTACTAAGTCATATTTATAAAATAAAAGTCAAAATTATGACGTACTAAGTCATACTTATAACATAAAAGTCAAAATGATGACATACTAAGTCATATTTATAACATAAAAGTCAAAATTATGACATACTAAGTCATATTTATTACATTAAAGTCCAAATTATGATATACTAAGTCATATTTATAACATTAAAGTCAAAATTATGACATACTAAGTCATATTTATAACATTAAAGTCAAAACTATGACATACTAAGTCATATTTATAACATAAAAGTCAAAATTATGACATACTAAGTCATATTTATAACATTAAAGTCAAAATTATGACATACTAAGTCATATTTATAACATTAATGTCAAAATTATGACATACTAAGTCATTTATAACATTAATGTCAAAATTATGACATACTAAGTCATATTTATAACATTAATGTCAAAATTATGACATACTAAGTCATATTTATAACATTAAAGTCAAAATTATGACATACTAAGTCATATATATAACATAAAAGTCAAAATTATGACATACTAAGTCATATTTATAACATTAATGTCAAAATTATGACATACTAAGTCATTTATAACATTAATGTCAAAATTATGACATACTAAGTCATATTTATAAGTCATTTATGAGATGAAAAGTCGGAATTATAGCATAAATTATGGCAAAAGGTCATAATTGTGAAATAAAAAGTTGAACTTAAGACATACTTAGTCATAATTATGATTTACAAAAGCATGATTTTATTTTCTAATGTGGTGGAATAGTATAGTATTATGTCCAAGTTAAAAATCAAATTAATATTAAAGGCACAACTTCACTGTATATCAAAAACTACTGTACGCCCCCGTGTGTATAAACACCATTATCTGCAGATAGTGTGTTAAAGGAACACTCCACTTTTCTCATTTTCCAAGTCCCCTAGAGTTAAATAGTTGAGTTTTACCGTTTTTGAATCCATTCAGCCGATCTTTGTATCTGGCGGTAGCACTTTTAGCATAGCTTAGCATACATCATTGATTCTAATCAGTCCATTAGCATCTCATTCAAAAAATGACCAAAGACACTTTCAATATTTTTCCTATTTAAAACTTGACTCTTCTACAGTTACATCGTGTGCTGAGACCGACTGAAAATGAACAGTTGTGATTTTCTACACCGATATGGCTAGGAACTACTTTCTCATTCCTGCGTAATAGTCTCGGATCTTCACGGCTGTACCATGGCTGCAGTGGCGCAGTGATTCGTTGGTATTCTGTGAAACATGCTGGTAGTACACCTTTGACTTACTATCACAGCCCTTTACAACACACAGAACCATGGCTAATCACAACACAACCCTAACCCAAGCCTGAAACTTCCTCTGCAACTACACAAACTTAGTGCCGGTCACATTGAACGTTACCTAGCTGGGGACTACTTTCAGCGCTGCGTAATATCACTGCGCCGCTGCAGCCATGGTACAGCCGTGAAGATCCACGACTATTACGCAGGAATGAGAAAGTAGTTCCTAGCCATATCGGTGTAGAAAATCACAACTATTCATTTTCAGTCGGTCTTAGCACAGGATGTAACTGTAGAAGAGTCAAGTTTTAAATAGAACAAATATTGAAAGTGTCTTTGGTCATTTTTTGAATGAGATGCTAATGGACTGATTAGAATCAATGATGTATGCTAAGCTATGCTAAAAGTGCTACCGCCAGATACAAAGATCGGCTGAATGGATTCAAAAACGGTAAAACTCAACTATTTAACTCTAGGGGACTTGGAAAATGAGCCAAAAAAAGTGGAGTGTTCCTTTAAATATTCTATATATTTAAAATATGTCAGTTTTTAAGGTCTCTCTCAGAGTTATTTGTACAAATATGATGATTAGTTGTGTTTTAAATCCGAACGCTTGAAGTGTGTCTTTCTCCAGCGTGTGATTACTGGAGAGCGATGGCAGCCGAGCGGATCGCAATGCTTCCGTTCGGAGGGGAAGTGCTGGCCTTCCAGAGCAAGAGTGTGAGCTCCAGAGGCTCGGAGGTGTCCGTCTCCCGCCTGTCCTTCCAGCCGGACTCGCGGAGCTTCTCCGTTGGAGCCCGTGCGCTGGTGCACCGGGACAGCTCCGCGGAGGCGCTCCTCGTCCTCTGCGCCGGAGCTCTGGATGTGCGGCTCAGGCAGAGCGTGCCGTGTGTGTTACTGAAGCTGTGCAGGAAGAGGACGTCCGCTTTCAAATACATGCTGTACTCCAGCGAGGGAAGGCTTCATGTTGAGTTTGCCTTGCCGTACGAGATGAGAGATCACGTTTCGATACTGCGGGGCCCCACGCTGGTGTGGAGCCACGAGAGCTCAGTTTTCTATGTGTGCTCGGGGAGCGGAGGCGTGAAGGAAGTCCCGATCCCCATGACAGTCAGGTTTATAGGAGAACTTCCCCTCCCTCAAAGAAAACTAGTGATACACGCCACACAAAACTCACCTAATGTGAAAAACACACTGTATTTCCTAGAGGACGAAGAAGAGAGCTGTGATGGGTCATGCCTGGTGCCCGACGCCTACAGCTCCGTGACCCAGTGCATGATGGTCATCTCAGCTGAGCGGGTCAGCGGCTCCTTTAAATCAGCCGTCCTGGCGGCCACCAGCATGAACCAGCTGGTGAGCTTTGAGGATGGACTTCCTCGGGACGTTTGCCCTCTTCCTTACGAGCGGCCGCTGAGAGTTCAGATGGTTCATACGCTGAAGAACTGCCTCGTCGTCGTGACCTTCAGTCTGGGTAACGTCTGCGCTGTGTGGAGAGACTCTTTCCAGGTGAGTGTGTGGTTGTGGTCGGTTTTGATGTGGTAAAGTCGGCTACGCTCGTCGTTGTTTCCCTGTTGTGACATACACCAATAGCACTGATGATCTCTTCATCCCCTGTTAGTGTGTGGGATATATTAGGCAGCAAGTGAACATTTTGTCCTCAGAGTTGATGTGTTAGAAGCAGGAAAAATGGGCAAGCGTAAGGATTTGAGCGAGTTAGGGCCAGATTGTGATGGCTAGACGACTGGGTCAGAGCATCTCCAAAACTGCAGCTCTTGTGGGGTGTTCCCGGTCTGCAGTGGTCAGGATCTATCAAAAGTGCTCCATCCCCTCCAAGAGGATGCGCTTTACCTCAGTGGTCCATTTTTTGGATTTGAATAAAGGCGACGTGTGCCTTCATGACGCCATTGCTGAAATGCTTGCTAAGCAACTGAGCGCCATAAAGCTAAGCATGTTGACGATCTTCATCAGACATAGCACAAGCATTTTGAACTGTGAGAGGCGATGCACTTTTATGGGTGTAGATGCACTTTTATGATGGATGGATGCACTTTTATGATGGATAGATGCACTTTTATGATGGATAGATGCACTTTTATGAGTGTAGATGCACTTTTATGATGATAGATGCACTTTTATGATGGATGGATGCACTTTTATGATGGATAGATGCACTTTTATGATGGATAGATGCACTTTTATGAGTGTCGATGCACTTTTATGATGGATGGATGCACTTTTATGATGGATAGATTCACTTTTATGATGGATAGATGCACTTTTATGATGGATAGATTCACTTTTATGATGGATAGATGCACTTTTATGAGTGTAGATGCACTTTTATGATGGATAGATGCACTTTTATGATGAATGGATGCACTTTTATGATGGATAGATTCACTTTTATGATGGATAGATGCACTTTTATGATGGATGGATGCACTTTTATGATGGATGGATGCACTTTTATGAGTGTAGATGCACTTTTATGATGGATGGATGCACTTTTATGATGGATAGATTCACTTTTATGATGGATAGATGCACTTTTATGATAGATAGATGCACTTTTATGATGAATGGATGCACTTTTATGATGAATGGATGCACTTTTATGATGGATAGATTCACTTTTATGATGGATAGATTCACTTTTATGATGGATAGATGCACTTTTATGATGGATGGATGCACTTTTATGAGTGTAGATGCACTTTTATGATGGATGGATGCACTTTTATGATGGATAGATTCACTTTTATGATGGATAGATGCACTTTTATGATGGATAGATTCACTTTTATGATGGATAGATGCACTTTTATGATGGATAGATGCACTTTAATGATGGATAGATGCACTTTATGATGATAGATGCACTTTTATGAGTGTAGATGCACTTTTATGAGTGTAGATGCACTTTTATGATGGATAGATGCACTAATATGAGTGTAGATGCACTTTTATGAGTGTAGATGCACTTTTATGATGGACAGATGCACTTTTATGATGGATAGATGCACTTTTATGATGGATAGATGCACTAATATGAGTGTAGATGCACTTTTATGAGTGTAGATGCACTTTTATGATGGATAGATGCACTAATATGAGTGTAGATGCACTTTTATGAGTGTAGATGCACTTTTATGATGGATAGATGCACTTTAATGATGGATAGATGCACTTTTATGATGATAGATGCACTTTTGTGATGGATGGATGCACTTTTATGAGTGTAGATGCCCATTTATGATGGATATATGCACTTTTATGATGGATGGATGCACTTTAATGATGGATAGATTCACTTTTATGATGGATAGATGCACTTTTGTGATGGATGGATGCACTTTAATGATGGATAGATGCACTTTAATGATGGATAGATTCACTTTTATGATGGATAGATTTACTTTTATGATGGATGGATGCACTTTAATGATGGACAGATTCACTTTTATGATGGATAGATGCACTTTTATGATGGATGGATGCACTTTCATGATGGATGGATGCACTTTTATGATGGATGGATGCACTTGTATGGACTTCAAAACAGAAACATCCATTTACATTTAGTCATTTAGCAGACGCTTTTATCCAAAGCGACTTACAAATGAGAGTAATAGAAGCAACCAACACCAGTCAAGGGCAACAATATGCAAGCGCTGTAACAAGTCTCACGAAACACAAAACACAGGACAGTTTTTTTTTTTTTTTTTTTTTTTTTTTTTTTTTTTAAATAACAAACAGAACGAATAGAGTGATAAGTGCTATTCTTTATTGGTCAAGTGCTGCTGGAAAAGAAGTGTCTTGAGATGTTTTTGAAAATGGCTACAGACTCGGCTGCTCGAACTGAGACAGGCAGGTCATTCCACCAGATGGGAGCGGTCCAGGAAAAGGTCTAGTGAGGATTTCATGCCTCTTTGAGATGGCACCACTAGGCGTCGTTCACTTGCAGAACGCAAGCTTCTGGAGGGTGTGTAAGTCTGAGCAAGTGAGTTTAGGTGTACTGGTGCAGAGCCTGCGGTTGCTTTGTAGGCGAGTACCAGAGCCTTGAGTTAGATTCGCGCGCAGCTATCGGCAGCCAGTGAAGACTGATGAAGAGAGGCGTGGCGTGTGCTCTCTTCGGCTCGTTGAAGACCACTCTCGCCGCTGCGTTCTGGATCAGCTGCAAGGGTTTAACAGTGGATGCTGGAAGGCCCGCTAGAAGAGAATTACAGTAGTCCAGTCTGGAGAGTACAAGAGCTTGGACCAGGAGTTGAGTGGCCTGCTCTGATAGGAAGGTCTAATCTTCCTAATGTTGTATAGCGCAAATCTGCAGGACCGGGTTGTTGCAGTAATGTGGTCAGTGAATTTCAGCTGATCATCAATCACAACTCAAGGTTCCTGGCAGTCCCGGACGGGGTTATGGTTGATGAACCGAGCTGAATGGAGAGAGTATGTTGAAGTGCTGGGTTGGCTGAGACCACAAGCAGTTCTGTCTTTGCCAGATTGAGTTGAAGGTGTTGTTCCTTCATACAGGCAGAAATGTCTGTCAGGCAGGTAGCGATCCGAACCCCAACTGTGGGATCATCTGGTTGAAATGAGAAGTAGAGTTGAGTGTCATCAGCATAGCAGTGATAGGAAAAGCCATGTTTCTGGATGACAGATCCTAGAGATGACATGTAGATGGAGAAGAGAAGTGGTCCAAGCACTGAGCCTGAGGAACTCCAGTAGCTATATGATGTGACTTAGACACTTCACCTCTCCATGACACCCTGAAGGACCTACCTGAGAGGTAAGACTTGAACCACTGGAGAGCATTTCAGGCAAAGCACTGCTACTGCAGAGATATCAAGCAACACATGAAATCCCACAACATCCGTCAGCATACCGGCGCATGTTGTGCATGTGTTGTGTGATATCTCTGCAGTAGCAGTGCTTCGCCTGTGCTTCCCCATAATATAGTCCCAATATCTGTTTAGGAAATCGCCTAGTCTTAATCTGCATCGCTATTTGTACTCGTTGTGAATACGCAGGCCACAAGAAGTAATTAGGTGTAATTTTTCTTGTTCACTTTTACTCAGGACATGCTAGCTGGCAACATAGGATTCCATTCATTATGCTAATTGGCGACCCTGCCAAACTAAAACAATGCATGCACTGAGACAAAAATGCATCTGCCCACATATCTAAATGTAGGAAAGATGTTGAATAAGCCCTATTTCTAAAAACACTGGAATGATCCTTTAATGAATTTAGTGTCATAAAGTGGTTACAAAATTGACTGGGGAAAATCTGTATTAATGCCCTTGTGTTGACCAATACTGCATTAGTGCCCTCCTCGATCCCAATTAGTAAGACATTTAAATAATTGGGAATTCAGATTTTTCCCCCACTGCAGACTATCTCTAAGTAAAATTATAGTTCTTTATTTACTACTATCAGACAAGATTTACAGGGATGGGACGTTATTCTAGCCTCACTGCAAAGCAGGATCGCAGTCATTAAAATGAACATCCTCCCTCGACTTTTATCTCTGTTCTCCATGATCCCTTTATCTCCCCATAGAGCCTTTTTTAAAGAAATGGATTCCTTGATTACTAAATTCATTTGAAACTCTCAACATTGCAGAGAAGATCTGACAAAGGAGGCCTGTCACTTCCGAATTTACACTTGTACTCTTGGGCATGTCAGCTGCGCTCTCTTCAGATGTGGTTCGAGGTTGACTCTCAGATCGCCTGGCGGGACGTGGAAGCATCAGCTGTGCTTCCGCATCGGCTCCAGGATATTTTACTCACGGGTTTATCAAAGAAACACCTGAAGTTTGGGAATACAATTGTGTGCAATTCTCTTAAAATCTGGCACGAGGTGTGCGAATTCAAGGGAAGTTCATCTAAGTTAACATCTGAATCTCCGATTTGGAATAATCATAATTTAGCTACAATCCAACAACAGACCTTTTGTTTTTAAGCCATTGCCAAATGCTTCAGGAATGGTTTGAGGTGTTGACTCGGCCTCCGAATTCCCCAGATCTCAATCCAGTCGAGCATCTGTGGGATGTGCTGAACAAACAAGTCCGATCCACCTCGCAACTTACAGGACTTAAAGGATCTGCTGCTAACATCTTGGTGCCAGATACCACAGCACACCTTCAGGGGTCCATGCCTCGATGGGTCAGCAAACACAATATTAGGAAGTTATTTTTTTATCTTTATTTATTTTATTTTTAATATAAATTTTACTTTTAGTCATTTATTATTTATGTATTTATTTTTAATATAAAATTTTTTTAGTATTTAATTTATTGTATTTAAAAAAATAAAAAATCATCGGTATCTGCCAATGTCACTTTTTTTTAAATTGTTTTAATTAATTTTCATGACTTTTGCAGGTCTATAAATTACACTTTTGAAATTCTTTCGGATCTTGTCCAGATTTTCCAAAACCGTGGGACATAAAATAAAACACTTAAATAAAAATATCAGTCATTGAGACAATTAGAAGAATCATCAAGCTGGTTTAGCTCATTTTAAATCCTTTTAAGCATCCCCAAGTTCAGTTTTGCTGTTCGCTTCAGGTGTGAACGATGAACAGGAAGCGGTCCTGTCGATCCGCTATAAAAGCTGCTCGCAGGACGTGTGTTTAAAGGTTAGCGCTTCCACCAGAACATTTCCAAGCGGCAGAAATGTCCGATTGTATATTATCTGTCACGATGCAGCATATGCTAATCCAGCAGATCTGTGGAGCGGCGTCCTGTAAGAGGAGCGCTTACACCGAGACTGAAGTCACACGGGTCTGTTCTATGTCTAATGCATGAGCTGAAGATTCGATAAATAAGAAGCGGTTTTCAGTGTCTTTTGGTACCTAGCAAACTTATATGTGTGTGTGTGTGTGTGTGTGTGTGTGTGTAAAATACACACCAATCAGGCATAACATTATGACTTAATATTGTGTTTGCTGACCCGTCGAGGCATGGACTCCACTAGACCCCTGAAGGTGTGCTGTGGTATCTGGCACCAAGATGTTAGCAGCAGATCCTTTAAGTCCTGTAAGTTGTGAGTGGGGCCTCCATGGATCGGACTTGTTTGGCACATCCCACAGATGCTCGATTGGATTGAGATCTGGGGAATTTGGAGGCCAGTCAACACCTCAAACTCGTTGCTGTGCTCCTCAAACCATCCCTGAAGCATTTGTGCTTTGTGTCAGGAGCATTATCCTGCGGGAAGAGCCACAGCCACCAGGGAATACCGTTTCCATGAAAGGCTGTACATGGTCTCAGCAATGCTTAGGTAGGTGGGACGTGTCAAAGGAACATCCACATGGATGGCAGGACCCAAGGTTTCCCAGCAGAACATTGCCCAAAGCATCACCTCCGCCGGCTCGCCTTCTTCCCATAGTGCATCCTGGGGCCATGTGTTCCCCTTTCTATCAGAACCAGCATTAACTTCTTGAGCAGTTTGAGCTCCAGTAGCTCGTCTGTTTGATCGGACCACACGGGCCAGCCTTCGCTCCACACGTGCATCAATGAGCCTGGGCCGCCCATGACCCTGTGGCCGGTTCTCCACTGTTCCTTCCTTGGAGCACTTTTGATAGATCCTGACCACTGCAGACCGGGAACACCCCACAAGAGCTGCAGTTTTGGAGATGCTCTGACCCAGTCGTCTAGCCATCACAATCTGGCCCTAACTCGCTCAAATCCTTACGCTTGCCCATTTTTCCTGCTTCTAACACATCAACTCTGAGGACAAAATGTTCACTTGCTGCCTAATATATCCCACCCACTAACAGGAGCCGTGATGAAGAGATCATCAGTGCTATTAACCTCACCTGTCAGTGTGTATGTGTGTATATGCATATAAAGTCAGTCTCTTGTTTATTGAGACGTGCTGTGCTCTCTGTCTCAGGTGGCGTCGTGTTGGACGGGAGTGCGTCTGCTGCTCGTCGATGACTTTGTGGGATGCGGGACGGATCAGATGCTGCTCGTGTTTGAGGATCAGAGTTCATCTGGAGAGATGCTCAGCAACTTCCTGCTCACCGACCTGTGCGGCATCACTTATTCAGTCCGTCCACGGTCTCATCTCTCACCGTTAGATCAGAACCGCGTTCACACCCGACTCGTTCAGCCTCTGTAGAGTTTGATAACCTCCGGGTCACGCCGGGCTCAAAGGGACCAAAAGCACTCCAATATATTTATGAAAACATTTTTTGATTATTATTTAGAGTTTGGAGGGGATTTTATGATATTATGCAATATTATACGGTTTTTATGAGCTATTTATAAAAAAAATGTTTTATATATATATATTTTAAAATTATTTTTTGAATTAAAGCAGTATTAGTAATAGAGACAAGGCGTCTAAAATACAATTTTGAAGGTAGATTAGCACCATCGGGTGGGAGTAAAAAAATACATTTACAAGTGGCTCTTGTGTAGGGGTGTGCGATAATATCGTAATTGTTGTTTTAAGGATATGCGATCCGACATTATGGAGTATATCCCTCACACACACCCAGAGAGTGCACACACACCCCACGTGATGTAGTTTATTGATTAGACTAATGCAGGTGCGCATTTCACTTTCACTGCGTGCTATCTTTATATCATATCATATAGTTAATGTGATATTGATTTTATACAAGTTTACTAAACAAGAAGTTAATATTAAGTGACTTACAGTTTAGACTTCCATATTGCCTATTTTTGCTTTATTTCGCTACCGAAATTTTTTTCAAAACAAACACACAGCACTGTATCTGAGCAACACAGCGGTGTTTTCATACTGAACCAATCAGCTTTTTGAACGAATCAATGATTCACTGACTACGATAGATTAAGAGAGTCAAATGCTTCGTTCCTTGAATGAATCAGCTGTTTGAATGAATCAATGATTCAATGACTACGATAGATTAAGAGAGTCAAATGCTTCGTTCCTTGAATGAATCAGCTGTTTGAATGAATCGGTTGAATCAATGATTCAATGACTACGATAGATTAAGAGACTCAAATGCTTCGTTCCTTGAATGAATCAGCTTTATGAACGAATCAATTGAATCAATGATTCAATGACTACGATAAATTAAGAGAGTCAAATGCTTCGTTTCTTGAATGAATCAGCTTTTGAATGAATCGGTTGAATCAATGATTCAATGACTAATAAATTAAGAGAGTCAAATGCTTTGTTCCTTGAATGAATCAGCTGTTTGAATGATTCGTTGAATCAATGATTCAATGACTACGATAAATGAAGAGAGTCAAATGCTTCGTTCCTTGAATGAATCAGCTGTTTGAATGAATCGGTTGAATCAATGATTCAATGACTACGATAGATTAAGAGAGTCAAATGCTTCGTTCCTTGAATGAATCAGCTTTATGAACGAATCAATTGAATCAATGATTCAATGACTACGATAGATTAAGAGAGTCAAATGCTTCGTTCCTTGAATGAATCAGCTTTATGAACGAATCAATTGAATCAATGATTCAATGACTACGATAGATTAAGAGACTCAAATGCTTCGTTCCTTGAATGAATCAGCTTTATGAACGAATCAATTGAATCAATGATTCAATGACTACGATAGATTAAGAGAGTCAAATGCGTTCCTTGAATGAATCAGCTTTATGAACGAATCAATTGAATCAATGATTCACTGACAACGATAGATTAAGAGACTCAAATGCTTCGTTCCTTGAATGAATCAGCTTTATGAACGAATCAATTGAATCAATGATTCAATGACTACGATAGATTAAGAGACTCAAATGCTTCCTTGAATGAATCAGCTGTTTGAATGAATCGGTTGAATCAATGATTCAATGACTACGATAGATTAAGAGAGTCAAATGCTTCGTTCCTTGAATGAATCAGCTGTTTGAATGAATCTGTTGAATCAATGATTCAATGACTACAATAGATTAAGAGAGTCAAATGCTTCGTTCCTTGAATGAATCAGCTGTTTGAATGAATCGTTTGAATCAATGATTCAATGACTACAATAGATTAAGAGACTCAAATGCTTCGTTCCTTGAATGAATCAGCTGTTTGAATGAATCGGTTGAATCAATGATTCAATAACTACGATAGATTAAGAGACTAAAATGCTTTGTTCCTTGAATGAATCAGCTGTTTGAATTAATCGGTTGAATCAATGATTCAATGACTACGATAGATTAAGAGAGTCAAATGCTTCGTTCCTTGAATGAATCAGCTGTTTGAATGAATCGGTTGAATCAATGATTCAATGACTACGATAGATTAAGAGAGTCAAATGCTTCGTTCCTTGAATGAATCAGCTGTTTAAATGAATCGGTTGAATCAATGATTCAATGACTACAATAGATTAAGAGAGTCAAATGCTTTGTTCCTTGAATGAATCAGCTGTTTGAATGAATCGGTTGAATCTCAGCGACTCACTCATTAAACGTGACTTGCTGCCACCTACTGGCGGTTTAAATTTCACAGTTAAAGTATCTTTTCATGTTTTAAATAATTTCAAATATCAATATTATTCAACATTTTGTTTTGTATTTTGAAGTGTCAGTTTTTGCATTCATTTTAGTCAAACCTAGGACATTTTGTTACACAAAACATTAAAATTCAATAGAAATGTAACAAAAATGAAGAGGAATGCTTTATCAGAGCTTAATACATCTGATAAGTCTTTTGACACAATTTTACCATTGTTACAGACACACCAGTTCATTTGTGTGTGCAAGTGAGTGTGTGTTTTGTACTCTTGCACAATTTGTGGTTTATCACCAAAAGATTCATATTTTTTCCTATTAATTTCCCATGTCAGTCATTTTTTACTTTAAAGGAGCCAAGTGTGACTTTACTACTCCCAACCCTTTAACGTATCCCAATCATGTCTGTGATTTCTGTGTGTGTTCACATACCTAATGCAACACAAGTCAGCAAGTGTCATCCCATTCCGAAATGTAGAATTTCAAAACGGGTAATTTTTGTCCGGAGTTGAATAAGTTGCGTTTGATAGTTTGTATTCCTCACTGCTGTGTGCAAGCTAAACAGGACAGATGTGCAATCCCTGTTTCTGTCACATGCATCCTATTCAATAAATGAATAAAAGTATAAATGCTTTGCAGTGTGGCCGATCAGACGGGGAAGTCCTGAACACATCGGACACGGCGCAGGAGAACTTCCTTCTCACGGTTCAGGCTCTAGAGTCCAGACTGCAGGTACTGTCACTCAATGGGAGTGTGTGCAGAACTCTTCACTCGTTATACACGGATGCATTGTTCTAGTCATAAAGATAAAGCAAGCGCCTAACGGAACCGCTTATAGATCCTTGTCTTATAGACTATAAATTGAGATATTATACGAATATTTCAAGCAAAAATAAAAAATTCAAAGCAAAACCTGTATTTTCTGTAGGACAGTTTTTTTTTATTTGTAGAAAATTCACATAATTTTGTCCATTTTAGTATTTGTATTATTTGTATTAATAGTTTTGGTAACACTCTACAATACGGTTTCATGAGCCTAGAATGAACAAAACTTCTGCAGCATTTATTAATCATAACGTTAAGTAAAACGTTTACTCAAACATTTTTAATAACCAAAGCTGTGTCTGTTTATATTAGTTAAAGGTGCAGTGAGCGATTTCTGAGAAGCGCTGTTGAAAATGTAGCCAATCAGCTGTGAGGGGCGTGTCCACTCATGAGGGGGAGGGGCTTGTGCTGCATAGCGTTTTCTGTGAGAAATCGCTCACTGCACCTTTAATACACGGTGAACTAACATGAACATGAGCATTTTATTATATAATATTAACAAAGGTTAGTAAATGCTGTAATTGCATTGATCTTTGTTAGTTAATGCATTAACTAATGTTAAAAAACGAGACCTTGTTGTGTAGTGTTACCATAGTTTTTTATCAAAATATTTTCCATTTTGTTTTTTATTTTTCTTAACATTTTTGTAATTTTGTTGTGTGTTTTTGTCATTTTTATTAGTTTTTAAATATGTTTTAGTAATTTTTATTTTATTGATTTTACATCGTTAAATAAATGAAAATTTTGAAATGTTTCAGTGGCTTCTAGCTGAAATAAAATAAGTCTTTATGTATTTTATTTTATTTCAGTTAAAGTTTATTTAATTTTTTTGTTTTGTTTTAGTTTTATTTAACTATAATAATAAAAAATTATAAAGAACAATTAAAATGCATATCTCAATTTTAAAAAACGTAATTAAATAAAATGTTATAAAAACAAAGTTACGTTGTAAAAGTATTTCATACAAGCTCCAAAAACCTACTTTTTCAAACTCTTCCTAGACGATTTGCGAACAAATTTTGCGTTGCGCTTGCAAAAATAAACGTAAGGCTGTATCTCCGCAAGGCTTTAGTGTATTCGGATCAAATTTGGTACATGTCGTCACAAGCATGACCTGCGGTGACTTGCTGTGTTTCGGAGCAGCGCCACCTACTGGTCAGGAGATATGAAAAATTGCTATTTTTGCATATGACTTCTGAAAGGTTTGCCCAAAAATTATAAAAAGTTCTCGTTAGATTCAAAATCGGCATGCTGATTCGAATGATATCCAATTTTTACTTTATCGGCCATTTTCGGTGTCAGCCATTTTGAATTTTGTAGTAAAATGCTGTATTTTATGAACGTATTAGTGCAGTGTTATGAAACTCGGTTATGGATCATCGGCACAATGCCCTGAAGGAGCCTGAGATGTTTCAAGACAGCGCCACCTAGTGGTAAAATCAAATATTCACATGCTTATAACTTTGGTTGTAGGTGACTTATTTTAATGTGAGTCACATCCGTAGATTCCTGAATCCTAGCCGAGTCCAACGATACCAAACATGCTAGGTTTCACCTTTTGGTTTGTCCAACGTTGTGATTTAGCGTTAAAACAACTTTCGGGAATATCTTTGAAACCATTAGTCCGATCGAGACGAAACCACCGCAGGAAAATCAGAATCTTAACGCGTTGACTCTGTTCATGGACAAATGTCAAAGTTTTGATAGTAAGTGGCAAAAAATGCATTCAAACTCACGTTTGGGTTATTTTTTATATGCTCATAAATACAAACATCTATAACTCATAAACTAAATGAGATATTTTCACCAGATTTGGCACGCGTATGTGTGGGGGCACTCTGAGGACAAACACAAAAAGTGATGGGACTGTGCCACTTGGTGGCGCTATAATTGAACAAAACATGACATTGGCTCTTTACAACTCAATGTATTTATGAGTTTTCAACCTTTTAGCTTAAAATTGTCTCCAAATGTCTTTACTCGTCGCAGATGCTTTGGAATAAAGTCATTTCAGATCGAATGCATGAATATCAGGAGATGATAACTGGTTTGTCTCTTCCTGCAGGTCTGTAATGAATATTAGTGGAATTTGGTTGACTTAGTCACATGGACTATTGCATGGAATATTCTTCTCAAATGTACCGCTCATGGTTAAAAGCCTGTCTTCTTCTCTGCTGTTGTTGTTGGTTTGTAGAGCGGCCTGAACTTCCTCGAAGACCTTCAGAGAGACGCGAGGTCAAAGACAGACTCACGCTGCAGTCATTAGTGGCCTTGACCGACCTGGTATCCGGCAGAGAACATGTGATATTCCCTCCAGAACAGGTTCTTCAACTTTCATAGTAATATCTTGATGTCTTGATGTTGTTTCTGGCTCTACTAGAGCAGGTTTTCCTGCTTGAGTGTTGATTATTCCTCATATTCTCCATTGTTGCGGCTCCTCTCTTCCCAGTCTGTCAGTAACGCTCTGTTTAGTTCCTGTCTCTATGAAGCCCCTCCTTCTGAGAAGCATACTGTGCTCTGATTGGTCGGCTGGAGCGGTGTGTTGTGATTGGTGTTTGGGAAATGTCCCGCCCCTTACCATAACCACCAGTCTCAACACACGACTAACTAACTCAACCAGGCCCCGCCCCTTTATTCTGCATTCCTCTTTAAAAAGTGCTGGAAATGTTCAGTCCAGTTTGTGTGTACCTGTGCCGTAGGAAGGGCTTGTGTCTCTGTGGGATGAAGATGATGATGCTGGAGAGGAAGAGCGTGGCGTCTCGGATGACGGGATGCAGACTGAATGTGCCGAAGCTCTTCTGAAGGTGGACGGAGTTTGGCAGAGAGTCGTTGGACAGAGTCTGGTCATCGGTGTCGTCCTGAGACCCGCAGATAACACGTATGTCACTCCTGTAATGGATCCTCAGATATCAGTCCTAAAAATAATAATCAAGGTGTTGATTTTCACTGAAGGATGAATCAGATTTAATATTTTCAATCACTACCGTATAAAAGTTTGGGTTCGAGACGATCTTTTAAAGTTTTTGTCTATTCCGCTCATTTATCTGACCATAAATCCATTAAAGAGTAAAATATTCCTCCCTTATTATTATTATTATTAAATATGATTCTTACTTGTGTTCATCAATGAAAAACTGAAAACTGATTATTTTACTTCTTACATGAAACATTTTGAATCTACAGTACTCGATTACAATATTTGATTCAAATGTATGTGATTTAAATGTCAAGTCACTTTTATTATTCCAGTGATCAACAGGAAAATACTGATTCAGTGATGCTAACACGGTTCACTTCGGCTGTGGCGCAGCTCTAAAGTGTCATTACAGATCATCAACTATTAAAATAGTTAAATTCAGCCCTGCAGAAAACAGTCATCGTCCAGCTGCTAATATAACAATACAATAGTCAGGTCAAATCACCTTTATTTACACAGCGCTTTTTAAACCTTGGGAGAAACCCAAAATAGTAACAAACAGCAATATTTACCAACAGATGTTATGTTGGATATTATCACTATTTACCAACAGATATTATGTTGGATATTTTCACTATTTACCAACAGATATTATGTTGGATATTATCACTATTTACCAACAGATATTATGTTGGATATTATCACTATTTACCAACAGATATTATGTTGGATATTTTCACTATTTACCAACAGATATTATGTTGGATATTTTCACCATTTACCAACAGATATTATGTTGGATATTATCACTATTTACCAACAGATATTATGTTGGATATTTTCACTATTTACCACCAGATATTATGTTGGATATTTTCACCATTTACCACCAGATATTATGTTGGATATTATCACTATTTACCAACAGATATTATGTTGGATATTTTCACCATTTACCACCAGATATTATGTTGGATATTTTCACCATTTACCACCAGATATTATGTTGGATATTTTCACCATTTACCAACAGATATTATGTTGGATATTTTCACTATTTACCACCAGATATTATGTTGGATATTATCACTATTTACCACCAGATATTATGTTGGATATTATCACTATTTACCACCAGATATTATGTTGGATATTTTCACCATTTACCACCAGATATTATGTTGGATATTATCATTATTTACCACCAGATATTATGTTGGATATTTTCACCATTTACCAACAGATATTATGTTGGATATTATCACCATTTACCACCAGATATTATGTTGGATATTATCACTATTTACCAACAGATATTATGTTGGATATTATCACTATTTACCACCAGATATTATGTTGGATATTTCACCATTTACCACCAGATATTATGTTGGATATTATCATTATTTACCACCAGATATTATGTTGGATATTTTCACCATTTACCAACAGATATTATGTTGGATATTTTCACCATTTACCACCAGATATTATGTTGGATATTATCACTATTTACCACCAGATATTATGTTGGATATTTTCACCATTTACCACCAGATATTATGTTGGATATTTTCACCATTTACCACCAGATATTATGTTGGATATTTTCACTATTTACCACCAGATATTATGTTGGATATTATCACTTTTACCACCAGATATTATGTTGGATATTATCACCATTTACCACCAGATATTATGTTGGATATTATCACCATTTACCACCAGATATTATGTTGGATATTATCACCATTTACCACCAGATATTATGTTGGATATTATCACTATTTACCACCAGATATTATGTTGGATATTATCACTTTTACCACCAGATATTATGTTGGATATTATCACCATTTACCAACAGATATTATGTTGGATATTTCACCATTTACCACCAGATATTATGTTGGATATTTTCACCATTTACCACCAGATATTATGTTGGATATTTTCACCATTTACCACCAGATATTATGTTGGATATTTTCACTATTTACCACCAGATATTATGTTGGATATTATCACTTTTACCACCAGATATTATGTTGGATATTATCACCATTTACCACCAGATATTATGTTGGATATTATCACTATTTACCACCAGATATTATGTTGGATATTATCACTTTTACCACCAGATATTATGTTGGATATTATCACCATTTACCACCAGATATTATGTTGGATATTTTCACCATTTACCACCAGATATTATGTTGGATATTATCACTATTTACCACCAGATATTATGTTGGATATTATCACTATTTACCACCAGATATTATGTTGGATATTATTACCATTTACCACCAGATATTATGTTGGATATTATCACTTTTACCACCAGATATTATGTTGGATATTATCACTTTTACCACCAGATATTATGTTGGATATTATCACCATTTACCACCAGATATTATGTTGGATATTATCACTTTTACCACCAGATATTATGTTGGATATTATCACCATTTACCACCAGATATTATGTTGGATATTATCACCATTTACCACCAGATATTATGTTGGATATTATCACCATTTACCACCAGATATTATGTTGGATATTATCACTTTTACCACCAGATATTATGTTGGATATTATCACCATTTACCAACAGATATTATGTTGGATATTTTCACCATTTACCACCAGATATTATGTTGGATATTTTCACCATTTACCACCAGATATTATGTTGGATATTTTCACCATTTACCACCAGATATTATGTTGGATATTTTCACTATTTACCACCAGATATTATGTTGGATATTATCACTTTTACCACCAGATATTATGTTGGATATTATCACCATTTACCACCAGATATTATGTTGGATATTATCACTATTTACCACCAGATATTATGTTGGATATTATCACTTTTACCACCAGATATTATGTTGGATATTATCACCATTTACCACCAGATATTATGTTGGATATTTTCACCATTTACCACCAGATATTATGTTGGATATTATCACTATTTACCACCAGATATTATGTTGGATATTATCACTATTTACCACCAGATATTATGTTGGATATTATTACCATTTACCACCAGATATTATGTTGGATATTATCACTTTTACCACCAGATATTATGTTGGATATTATCACTTTTACCACCAGATATTATGTTGGATATTATCACCATTTACCACCAGATATTATGTTGGATATTATCACTTTTACCACCAGATATTATGTTGGATATTATCACCATTTACCACCAGATATTATGTTGGATATTATCACCATTTACCACCAGATATTATGTTGGATATTATCACCATTTACCACCAGATATTATGTTGGATATTATCACTATTTACCACCAGATATTATGTTGGATATTATCACTATTTACCACCAGATATTATGTTGGATATTATCACTATTTACCACCAGATATTATGTTGGATATTATCACTATTTACCACCAGATATTATGTTGGATATTATCACTTTTACCACCAGATATTATGTTGGATATTATCACTATTTACCACCAGATATTATGTTGGATATTATCACTATTTACCACCAGATATTATGTTGGATATTATCACTTTTTACCACCAGATATTATGTTGGATATTATCACCATTTACCACCAGATATTATGTTGGATATTATCACTTTTACCACCAGATATTATGTTGGATATTATCACCATTTACCACCAGATATTATGTTGGATATTATCACCATTTACCACCAGATATTATGTTGGGTATTTTCACTATTTCGCAACAGATATTATGTTGGATATTATCACTATTTACCAACAGATATTATGTTGGATATTATCACTATTTACCACCAGATATTATGTTGGATATTATCACTTTTACCACCAGATATTATGTTGATATTATCACTATTTACCACCAGATATTATGTTGGATATTATCACTATTTACCACCAGATATTATGTTGGATATTATCACTATTTACCACCAGATATTATGTTGGATATTATCACTATTTACCACCAGATATTATGTTGGATATTATCACTATTTACCACCAGATATTATGTTGGATATTATCACTATTTACCACCAGATATTATGTTGGATATTATCACCATTTACCACCAGATATTATGTTGGATATTATCACCATTTACCACCAGATATTATGTTGATATTATCACTATTTACCACCAGATATTATGTTGGATATTATCACTATTTACCACCAGATATTATGTTGGATATTATCACTATTTACCACCAGATATTATGTTGGATATTATCACTATTTACCACCAGATATTATGTTGGATATTATCACTTTTACCACCAGATATTATGTTGATATTATCACTATTTACCACCAGATATTATGTTGGATATTATCACTATTTACCACCAGATATTATGTTGGATATTATCACTTTTACCACCAGATATTATGTTGGATATTATCACCATTTACCACCAGATATTATGTTGGATATTATCACTTTTACCACCAGATATTATGTTGGATATTATCACCATTTACCACCAGATATTATGTTGGATATTATCACCATTTACCACCAGATATTATGTTGGATATTATCACTATTTACCACCAGATATTATGTTGGATATTATCACTATTTACCACCAGATATTATGTTGGATATTATCACTATTTACCACCAGATATTATGTTGGATATTATCACTTTTACCACCAGATATTATGTTGGATATTATCACTATTTACCCAGATATTATGTTGGATATTATCACTATTTACCACCAGATATTATGTTGGATATTATCACTATTTACCACCAGATATTATGTTGGATATTATCACTATTTACCACCAGATATTATGTTGGATATTATCACTATTTACCACCAGATATTATGTTGGATATTATCACCATTTACCACCAGATATTATGTTGGATATTATCACTTTTACCACCAGATATTATGTTGGATATTATCACTATTTACCACCAGATATTATGTTGGATATTATCACTATTTACCACCAGATATTATGTTGGATATTATCACTATTTACCACCAGATATTATGTTGGATATTATCACCATTTACCACCAGATATTATGTTGGATATTATCACTATTTACCACCAGATATTATGTTGGATATTATCACCATTTACCACCAGATATTATGTTGGATATTATCACCATTTACCACCAGATATTATGTTGGATATTATCACTATTTACCACCAGATATTATGTTGGATATTATCACCATTTACCACCAGATATTATGTTGGATATTTTCACCATTTACCACCAGATATTATGTTGGATATTTTCACTATTTACCACCAGATATTATGTTGGATATTATCACCATTTACCACCAGATATTATGTTGGATATTATCACCATTTACCACCAGATATTATGTTGGATATTATCACTATTTACCACCAGATATTATGTTGGATATTATCACCATTTACCACCAGATATTATGTTGGATATTTTCACCATTTACCACCAGATATTATGTTGGATATTTTCACTATTTACCAACAGATATTATGTTGGATATTATCACTATTTACCAACAGATATTATGTTGGATATTATCACTTTTACCACCAGATATTATGTTGGATATTATCACCATTTACCACCAGATATTATGTTGGATATTATCACTATTTACCACCAGATATTATGTTGGATATTATCACCATTTACCACCAGATATTATGTTGGATATTATCACTATTTACCACCAGATATTATGTTGATATTTTCACCATTTACCAACAGATATTATGTTGGATATTATCACTATTTACCACCAGATATTATGTTGGATATTTTCACTATTTACCACCAGATATTATGTTGATATTATCACCATTTACCACCAGATATTATGTTGGATATTATCACTTTTACCACCAGATATTATGTTGGATATTATCACCATTTACCACCAGATATTATGTTGGATATTATCACTATTTACCACCAGATATTATGTTGGATATTTTCACCATTTACCACCAGATATTATGTTGGATATTTTCACCATTTACCACCAGATATTATGTTGGATATTTTCACCATTTACCACCAGATATTATGTTGGATATTATCACCATTTACCACCAGATATTATGTTGGATATTATCACCATTTACCACCAGATATTATGTTGATATTTTCACCATTTACCACCAGATATTATGTTGGATATTTTCACCATTTACCACCAGATATTATGTTGGATATTTTCACTATTTACCAACAGATATTATGTTGGATATTTTCACCATTTACCACCAGATATTATGTTGGATATTTTCACCATTTACCACCGGATATTATGTTGGATATTTTCACCATTTACCACCAGATATTATGTTGGATATTTCACTATTTACCACCAGATATTATGTTGGATATTTTCACTATTTACCACCAGATATTATGTTGGATATTTCACCATTTACCACCAGATATTATGTTGGATATTTTCACCATTTACCACCAGATATTATGTTGGATATTATCACTATTTACCACCAGATATTATGTTGGATATTATCACCATTTACCACCAGATATTATGTTGGATATTATCACCATTTACCACCAGATATTATGTTGGATATTATCACCATTTACCACCAGATATTATGTTGGATATTTTCACTATTTACCAACAGATATTATGTTGGATATTATCACTATTTACCACCAGATATTATGTTGGATATTATCACCATTTACCACCAGATATTATGTTGATATTATCACCATTTACCACCAGATATTATGTTGGATATTATCACCATTTACCACCAGATATTATGTTGGATATTATCACCATTTACCACCAGATATTATGTTGATATTATCACCATTTACCAACAGATATTATGTTGGATATTATCACTATTTACCACCAGATATTATGTTGGATATTTTCACTATTTACCACCAGATATTATGTTGGATATTATCACCATTTACCACCAGATATTATGTTGGATATTATCACCATTTACCACCAGATATTATGTTGGATATTATCACCATTTACCACCAGATATTATGTTGGATATTATCACCATTTACCACCAGATATTATGTTGGATATTATCACCATTTACCACCAGATATTATGTTGGATATTTTCACCATTTACCACCAGATATTATGTTGGATATTTTCATTTACCACCAGATATTATGTTGATATTTTCACCATTTACCACCAGATATTATGTTGGATATTTCACCATTTACCACCAGATATTATGTTGGATATTTTCACCATTTACCACCAGATATTATGTTGGATATTATCACCATTTACCACCAGATATTATGTTGGATATTATCACCTATTTACCACCAGATATTATGTTGGATATTTTCACCATTTACCACCAGATATTATGTTGGATATTATCACTATTTACCACCAGATATTATGTTGATATTTTCACTATTTACCACCAGATATTATGTTGGATATTATCACTTTTACCAGATATTATGTTGGATATTTTCACCATTTACCACCAGATATTATGTTGGATATTTTCACCATTTACCACCAGATATTATGTTGGATATTTTCACCATTTACCACCAGATATTATGTTGGATATTCTCACTATTTACCACCAGATATTATGTTGGATATTATCACCATTTACCACCAGATATTATGTTGGATATTATCACTATTTACCACCAGATATTATGTTGGATATTATCACTATTTACCACCAGATATTATGTTGGATATTATCACTATTTACCACCAGATATTATGTTGGATATTATCACCATTTACCACCAGATATTATGTTGATATTATCACTATTTACCACCAGATATTATGTTGGATATTTTCACTATTTACCAACAGATATTATGTTGATATTATCACTTTACCACCAGATATTATGTTGATATTATCACCATTTACCAACAGATATTATGTTGGATATTTTCACCATTTACCACCAGATATTATGTTGGATATTATCATTATTTACCACCAGATATTATGTTGGATATTTTCACCATTTACCACCAGATATTATGTTGGATATTATCACTATTTACCACCAGATATTATGTTGGATATTTTCACTATTTAGCAACAGATATTATGTTGGATATTTTCACTATTTACCACCAGATATTATGTTGGATATTATCACTTTTTACCACCAGATATTATGTTGGATATTTTCACCATTTACCAACAGATATTATGTTGGATATTATCACTTTTTACCACCAGATATTATGTTGGATATTTTCACCATTTACCAACAGATATTATGTTGCAAAGCGTTTTAAAACACCATGCGGGATATTTTGAGTTGGTTACCCGATTGAATCGGTTTTATTGATTCATTGAAAGGGAACATCTGATTCACAGTAATGATTCGTTTTGAGAGTTTTGCTACTGAAGTTTAAGATGAAGATCTCCCTTTTGTGATATCAGTGTTATGTAAGTATCATTAATATTATATTATAGCTTTTGTTAATATTGTTTTCATTTTAGTTTTAGTCATTTTGTTGTATGTTTTTGTCATTGGGGGCCAAACAGCGAAGTGGCGTTCTTACTATTCTTCTGTTTCTTCTTCTTCTTCTGCTCTTGAGTCCATCAGCCCATAGAAACGCTTGTGGGAAAGTTATGAAATTTGGCACACAGCTAGAGGACAGTCTGAACTGACAACATACCAAATTTAGCGTCTCAAACTCAATCCCTCTAGCGCCACCACCTGTCCAAATTTGCACTTGCGTTTAATGACTTTTAAAGGGCTAGAACCCCTCTGATTTCATGGCTCAAGACGATTGGATTGAACCCTATGACCTCAACAGTGCCAATTTTCCCGCCAAAAAAACTCCTCTAGACGGTTTATCCGATTTGCACAAAAACTGAACCAGATCATCTTTAGACAATGCCAACCAAATTAAGTCGATTCATCAAAGCGTTTTTGAATAATGCACGACCAAATTTTACGTAGCGCTTGCAAAAATAGCCTGTATCTCCGCAACGCTTGATCATATTCTGACCAAATTTGGTGCATGTCATCACGATCATGACCTGAGGCTACATGTAGAATTTTGGCACAGCACCTTCTACTGGTCAAAAGATGTGAACTTTTTTGCTTATAACTTCTGAACAGTTTGCCCAAAAAATCATATAAGGGCCGAGGTGAATGATATCCAACATTTTGAATTTTGTAGTGAAATGTATTTTATGAACATGTTACCATATTGTTACGAAACTCGGCACGATGCCCTGATGGAGCCTGAGATGTTTCAAGCCAGCGCCACCTGGTGGTAAAATCAAATATTCACATGCTTATAACTTTGGGTGTGGTCGATTGATTTTCACGGGAGTCACATCCTTAAGCTGATGATACACAGGGCAACTTCTTGAGCAATGTTGCTGAAAGATGTTGCTGTGGGCTTTTTCCCATTGGGAATGGCCAACATATTTTTCTTTGAATATCCAAAAAGAAATTTGTTGCCCATTCTCAATGGGAAAGTGCCCAAGCAACATCTTTCAGCAACATTGCTCAAGTAGTTTCCCTGTGTATCATCAGCTTTAGATTCCTGAATCCTCGCCGAGTCCAACGATACCAAACATGCTAGGTTTCACCTTATGGTTTGTTCAACGTTGTGATTTAGCGTTAAAACAACTTTCGGGAATATCTTATAAACCGTTACTCCGATCGAGACGAAACCACCGCAGGAAAATCAGAATCTTAACGCGTTGACTCTGTTCATGGACAAATGTCAAAGTTTTGATAGTAAGTGGCAAAAAATGCATTCAAACTCACGTTTGGGTTATTTTTTATATGCTCATAAATACAAACATCTATAACTCATAAACTAAATGAGATATTTCCACCAGATTTGGCACGCGTATGTGTGGGGGCACTCTGAGGACACACACAAAAAGTGATGGGACTGTGCCACTTGGTGGCGCTATAATTGAACAAAACAT
>CM040910.1:48874804-48887304 GCA_023029165.1 Gobiocypris rarus
GGGATAGAAAATACGGTTTGTACAGTATAAAATGCATTACGCCTATGGAATGTCCCCATAAAACATGGAAACACAACATGTGTGTGTGTGTGTGTGTGTGTGTGTGTGTGTGTGTGTGTGTGTGTGTGCAGACGAGGCCAGAGAAGACCTGCTCAGTCTGCTTGCGGTGCTGGACGTGTGGTCGTTCCTGGTCCAGTGTTGGGATCACACGCTGGCGGATGTGCCGGGCTGGCTGCAGGACTCTCTGTGCGCCCAGCGGCTGGACGTCGACCCGCGCTTCACCGCTGACCCCTCTGACCTCAGGCTCTTCCGCTGGGAGCAGAGGTCGCCGTTTCAGGCCGTGTTGAGCGTTCGGTGCAGGTGAGGACATCAGTGTGTGTCCATGTGACTGTCCGCTCATGTTTATGACCAGCAGCGGGGCGGAAGAGATGCCAGATCTACAGACATTTATATATTTAATCCTGTAATCACCGCTGTCCTGCTCGCTAGTTAATGCATTAACTAATGGGACATTATTGTAATAAATTGATTTGAACTTGTTCGAACTCTACTGAGACACACATAACCAATCGCTCTCTTTGAAACACTTCCTAAAGTGATGCCATGTGTTCTGCATCCCTACAGGGACGACCTGCATTTGCTGCAGTTCCTGCACTCGCTGTGTGACTTCCTGCCGGTGTCGCATCACATCCTGCTGCTCGGGAGGTCACACGGAGCCGCTCGAGATCTGGCCCCGGCTCTGGAGACGGAGATGCACGCGATAATGCAGGACGTGTCGTCCGCGCTCCAGTGTGGAGAGGGAGAAATGACGGGACGGCAGGAGTCGGACGCATCCTCAGAGCCGCTCCAGAGACTGAGGGAGGAGTGGCAGAGGGAACGGGGGCGGTACCACACGAGGCTCCGCCCCCTGGTGGACGGCTCCGCCTACAGCAGACTCGTGGAGCGGCTGATTGGCTCGCAGCTGGACGCTGATGAAGTGGCTCTGATGGAAGCAGCTCACCTGTAGGTGAAGGAGCGCATCGCCGATGAGAAAAAATACCAGCATACGGCTTTGAAATTATGCAAATGTGACCGTTTTAGTGTGTCTTGGAACATCACAGGCTGATCACATAAATTAAATAACGCATGTTACTTTGATTTTCTATAGGAAGGAAACTGAAGCTTGTCTCCGTGATCCACGCTGAATGTTTAACAGGCCCTCTCCCTGCCTGTTACGATTCTCCGGGGCTTCACGGCTCTAATACTTCTGTGACATTTCCACAGGAAGCACTTAATCCGACCCCGTCAGTCACGCCTCGCCCTGCAGTTTGTCCACCGCAGGGAAACACGTGCCGCGTGTGGAGAAACACACCAGCCATTACTGTCTGTCCTTTACCTCCTGGAAATATGTGTGTGTTTACTGCTGACAATAAAGGGTTGGATGCACACGCCTTTCACTGGCCATTGAAGACCTCATACATACTGTATATTCAACGTTGAAAATAAAACTATATTATTGGACTACACTTAAACCACAAAATACTGTTTTATTCTTTCTCCTTCAAAATGTCACATTTGAGTGTGTTGCAAATTTCCCAGCTCTGTGTGTGTGTGTGTGTGTGTGTGTGTGTGTGTGTGTGTGTGTGTGTGTGTGTGTGTGTGTGTGTGTGTGTGTGTGTGTGTGTGTGTGTGTGTGTGTGTGTGTGTGTGTGTGTGTGTGTGTGTGTGTTGTTGTTAGTGTGTTATAGCTAAGGATTTAATAATATATAATAAGATTAGATGGCTAGATGGCTAGTCACAACTCCTATTGGTAGGTCTGCAGTGGTCAGGATCTATCAAAAGTGCTCCAAGGAAGGAACAGTGGAGAACCGGCCACAGGGTCATTGATGCACGTGTGGAGCGAATGAATCCGATCCATGGAGGCCACAACTTGCAACTTAAAGAATTTAAAGGATCTGCTGATAACATCTTGGTGCCACAGCACACCTTCAGGGGTCTAGCGGAGTCCATGCCTCAACGGGTCAGCAGAAGGGGGATCAACAATATTAGGAAGGTGGTCATAATGTTATGCTTGACACACATATAGTATGTACACATTACAAAAGTATATATATATATAAAACAGTCTGCCATTAAAGATCATGCATTTAAAATGAGAAGATTAATATTTTACTATTTGTATGATATTTAGTCAATTGATATTGGAACAGGGAACGTTACGTTAAAATTCTTTATTTTTATAAATATGAGGTTCCTTGTGCATATATTCAAAGTTGGATAATTTTACAATTTCACGTTTAATTCAGTCTTCATTGAAATCAAATCTGCCGTGCTTTAAAAATGAGAAGATCGATATTTTACCATTTGTATGACGTTTCCAAATGTTTTAACCAATTGATATTGACTTTTTCGTTTCGAATTCTAAATGCCGAAAGCCATTTCTTCCACCAGGAAGTGACATCATTTCGGAGGGGAATTCTGTAAGTATTATGATGTCAGTGTATCTGATGAATTGAGGATTTGTTTCTCTGTGCAGGTCTGAATCTCTGAGGGATGAACACACACGTTTCCCAGGAGCAGCGGCAGATCAAAAGCTGATGAGAATCAAACCTTCGGTGAGAATACACACTGAGGATGAATTAGTGTCAGTTGATGCAATAACTAACAGGACCTTATTGTGAAATGCAAATTGCATAAATTTCAGTTTGTTTGGTGTTACTCTTGAGTTTACTCTTCTGTTTCCTCATGTTCTGTGTTTGTTTAATGTTGCAATTTCTGTCAAATCGACCCCATGATGAGATGTTTAATAACAGTCCATAATCTGTGCTTTTCCTTTCATCCGCCAGACTCTCTGACACGACCAGATAAACCGTGTTTTCAGACAGACCCGAGCAAATAGAAGCAGCACTGACAATATTTCTAACAATCATCACTTCAAGTGTCCTCGCAGCTGGCAGTGTTACCATGGAAACCAGCATCAGCACCGCAACACCTTCCGTCTCCGTCTGGAGATCATGTCTGAGATCAGTCAGGATGGTGAGAGTGGTTGTCTTGTAAACGTGTCTATTTTTTGAAGGATTGCTTTGTTGCATTTATTAATTGAAAAAACAACAACATTTTCACTCTAAGTTTGACTATTTAAAGACTATACATTAAAAACAAGTGAATATATATATACACTCACCTAAAGGATTATTATGAACACCTGTTCAATTTCTCATTAATGCAATTATCTAATCAGCCAATCACATGGCAGTTGCTTCAGTGCATTTAGGGGTGTGGTCCTGGTCAGGACAATCTCCTGAACTCCAAACTGAATGTCAGAATGGGAAAGAAAGGGGATTTAAGCAATTTTGAGCGTGGCATGGTTGTTGGTGCCAGACGGGCCGGTCTGAGTATTTCACAATCTGCTCAGTTACTGGGATTTTCACACACAACCATTTCTAGGGTTTACAAAGAATGGTGTGAAAAGGGAAACACATCCAGTATGCAGCAGTCCTGTGGGAGAAAATGCCTTGTTGATGCTAGAGGTCAGAGGAGAATGGGCCGACTGATTCAAGCTGATAGAAGAGCAACTTTGACTGAAATAACCACTCGTTACAACCGAGGTATGCAGCAAAGCATTTGTGAAGCCACAACACACACAACCTTGAGGCGGATGGGCTACAACAGCAGAAGACCCCACCGGGTACCACTCATCTCCACTACAAATAGGAAAAAGAGGCTACAATTTGCACAAGCTCACTAAAATTGGACAGTTGAAGACTGGAAAAATGTTGCCTGGTCTGATGAGTCTGGATTTCTGTTGAGACATTCAGATGGTAGAGTCAGAATTTGGCGTAAACAGAATGAGAACATGGATCCATCATGCCTTGTTCCCACTGTGCAGGCTGGTGGTGGTGGTGTAATGGTGTGGGGGATGTTTTCACTGTGCAGGCTGGTGGTGGTGGTGTAATGGTGTGTGGGGATGTTTTCACTGTGCAGGCTGGTGGTGGTGGTGTAATGGTGTGGGGGTTTTCACTGTGCAGGCTGGTGGTGGTGGTGTAATGGTGTGTGGGGATGTTTTCACTGTGCAGGCTGGTGGTGGTGGTGTAATGGTGTGGGGATGTTTTCACTGTGCAGGCTGGTGGTGGTGGTGTAATGGTGTGGGGATGTTTTCACTGTGCAGGCTGGTGGTGGTGGTGTAATGGTGTGGGGGTGTTTTCACTGTGCAGGCTGGTGGTGGTGGTGTAATGGTGTGGGGATGTTTTCACTGTGCAGGCTGGTGGTGGTGGTGTAATGGTGTGGGGATGTTTTCACTGTGCAGGCTGGTGGTGGTGGTGTAATGGTGTGGGGTGTTTTCACTGTGCAGGCTGGTGGAGGTGGTGTAATGGTGTGGGGGATGTTTTCTTGGCACACTTTAGGGCCCTTAGTGCCAATTGGGGCCTTGTTGAATCAATGCCACGTAGAATTAAAGCAGTTCTGAAGGCGAAAGGGGGTCAAACACAGTATTAGTATGTGTTCCTAATAATCCTTTAGGTGAGTGTATATATATATACACACACATACACTAACATTCAAAAGTTTGGGGTCATTAGGTTTTTTCATTTTGAAAGAAATTAAAACTTTAATTCAGCAAGTACACATTAAATTGATCAAAAGTGACAGCAGTTTAATTTAGCCACTGTGTCAAATAAATACCTTGGTTTGTGTTTGTTCTCTTCTAAGATAATCGAAATAAAAGCAGATCTAGCCGTTTTAAGGCCTTTCTGTATGCAGTAACACTTTCCTTCCACTAAATGCGAAACACCTCTGGTTTTGTTCTCTTTCAGCTGCGCTCCGTTTCTCGGCTGCTCTCTTACGGGCTCGTTGTACCACGGCGTTGGACTATTTTCTGTAATCTTCTTTAAGTGCAAAAGAGCAACTTAAGGGTCAGGTTTACTAACAGCTTGCGCCAGCGCAAACCCTCTTATGCCATTAAAAATCTACTGTGAGGATTTACTAAAGACACGCGATGATGAATTAGCGCTGTAAAGGCGTGGAAAGGTTCTGCGGCTGATCTTATTGCATCTGTAGGAGTTTCCCTTTCCGACGCAGTATTTATGGGAGGAGAGTATTTAAATGAATCACGCAAGGTGATTTATTAAGGTTTGCGCTTGTCAGTTTACTGGTGTTTGTGGCATTATTTACCACCCCAGAAAAGACGCTAACAGGTGGATTGTGCTGGCCATTATGGAAATGATCCGGCTGCGTCTGTGTTCATTAATTTGTGCGTCGTCAGTAGATCACGCTCTGAACTGTCCTTTTCTGGAATTGCGCTCTCATGCTAATTTCCCTGTTTAGTAAATCTGGCCCAAAGAGTCTAAAGAGCTGGAAAAGAGAGTCAGTATTTTCTGAGTTCTTCTAAGCTATCTGGTAAATAATGACTATATTATGACTGTAAATAATGACTATGATTTTATCACTTTACATAACAACTATAAGTTTGACTAATTAAAGAGTATGCATTAAAATCAGTATAAATAATACTCATTTTGTATCATATTTTCAAGATATTTTAATCAATTGAATTTTTTTTCTGTTCTTAATATCAATTTCCATCCAAATCCAAACAAAAGCCAATCCCTGATGACATCATCCTGCAGGAAGTGACAAATTATGGCACGGATCAGTTTGATAACAAAATAAAAACCATGAGCAATGGCTCAACAATGTTCAATTTTGTTTCATTCTGTAAATAACCAAATGATAATTCATAAAGCATCTAGTCTAATATACACACTTTGACAGAAATACAACACAAGCAGATTCATGACGTTACAGAGTTGAAAGGGTTCGTCCGAGCAGGAATAATCCAGACACTTTAAACTCTTGCCTTGGTGAACTAACTCTCATCCAGACCAGGTTAACAGTAGGTCACTCATCTGGAAACTCAGCTTAAGATACAACATCATCGCATCTGAGAGAATATGACATTTATGTTACCTTGGTTTGTGTTTATTCTCTTCAAAGAGAGTCAAAAAGCAAGCAGATCTAGCCGTTTTAAGGCCTTTCTGTATGCAGTAACACTTTCCTTCCACTAAATGCGAAACACCTCTGGTTTTGTTTTCTTGTTTTGTTCGGGCTGTTCTCTTATAGGCTCATTGTACCATGGCGTTGGACTATTTTCTTTAATCTTCTTTAAGCACAAAGGAGCAACTGTGTCTAAAGTGCTGGAAAAGCGTTTTTGCATCACTCATCTGTTGCAAACTCAGTTTCTCAGCTTGTGTTACAACATTGGTCGCATCTGAGAGAATGTGACATGTATGTTCATCTGTTTGTCCCACATGTTCAAGGTTAGTCTGGTTAGCATGAGTGAGGGCATTAGGGGCAACAGGCATCTTCTGAAGCAATACATTTTGGAGCAACATATAAACCACAGCTATTTTAGATGTTTTGGGGGCTCTTAAAAAGTGACGGAATAATCTTTTTGCCTGTCCGCTTGAAATGTCTCAGCTTACTACAGGACGGATGCTTTATGAAGTGGTTTAATGTGGGCAGTTTATTGCAACGATCTTATTACCTAGTGGTATGCCCAATAATTGGCTCAGTAGACCTGAAATATGAAAATGTTCAGCATAAGCATTTAATAGGTTATGCCATTTGATTATGTAAACAATTGATTACGTGTCACATGAGAAAACAGACAAATCTACATCGTACCGTACCGTAATGAAAGACAACGTGATAAAGATCTGAAGCCAAAGATGCTTTTCATCTGTGATCTTCACTATCATGTGTTCTTCAAAATACAAAGCAATTGAGACGACAGCTGAGAGAAGTCATGTCGTGTGTGTGTGTGTGTGTGTGTGTGTGTGTGTGTGTGTGTGTGTGTGTGTGTGTGTGTGTGTTACACTATATTATATATTTCAAAGTTATATACATTTTTTAAAAATGTATATATTTTATACTATATATATATATATTTATATATAAAACATATTTTCAAATTGTATGGTGTTTATATAGTGTAATATTTTATATGTATATACAAATATTTTAAAATGTGTGTATTATGTTATATATATATATATATATATATATATATATATATACATACATACATGAAATTGTATTAATATATATATATATATATATATATATATATATATATATATATATATATATATATATATAAATATTACACAAATATTTTAAATATATATAATATAATGTAATATATATATATTAAATTTATATTAAATTGTAATTTAAAAATATATTTTAAAAATATTAAATTGTGAAATATATACATTAATATTTTACAATTTGATATTACATATATATATATATATATATATATATATATATATATATATATATATATATATATATATATATAATTACATTTTAAAATATTAATATAGTTTATATACTGTATATACAATATTTGTATTATTTTAACATTTTACATCATATTTTTAAATATATATATATAATATAGTGTAAGATTATATATGTATAGTAATATATATTTAAAAAATATATAAATATTACAATTTAATAAATATTTTTTAAATACATATTTCATATATATATATATATATATATATATATATATATATATATATATATATATATATATATATATATATATATACATACACTGAACTAAATTATTTTGTTTTGATATTCATGAGCTGAACTCAAAGATCTAAGACTTTTTCTATGTGCACAAAAGGCCTATTTCTCTCAAATCTGTCTGAATCTGTGTTAGTGAGCACTTCTCCTTTGCCGAGATCACCCATCCCCTCACAGGTGTGTACTGCACAGTAATCATGCTGTCCAATCAGCATCTTGATGTGCCACACCTGTGAGGGGATGGGTGATCTCGGCAAAGGAGAAGTGCTCACTTACACAGATTCAGACAGATTTGAGAGAAATAGGCCTTTTGTGCACATAGTTGGTGTAACTGGTGTGTGTTTGTGCAGTAAAATGTGCCGCTGTGTCTCGAGAGAGGAGAAGAGAGACGACTCGATTCATAAAACCGATCAAGATCCAAAAGACAATCATATAAAACAGCGTCTTTCGTATGAAACCTTTCAGCAACAACAGAGAAAGCTGCACTGCTGGTCACGTCAGGGTAAATTGAGCCGATGCTGCTTCTGTCCAGTCTTTCATCCCTGATCCGGAGGAACTAGACTTTCCTGGCGCTCTCGTGTCGGATGATCTTGTATGTGATCCAGTAAAAGACGTTAAAGATCAGGAACACCAGCGGGAACGCCGCCCGGGATATGGTGTCGATCCGCTTGGCTCGGTCCACAAACTTCTTCCGGTTGGGCTCCGTGTCCTTCAGGATGGACGGCTGAATCGCGCTGTTCGCGCCACATTTGGCCTCGCCGCTGTTGAAGCCGGAGAAGTGCAGGCGGCCATCTTGTAATTCGTCCTCCTGCGTGTTTAGAAAGGAGAACCGTGTGTTATTGAGCGATGAAGCGCGTCAGTCTCAGGTGTGGAGCTTCCTTCAGGAACTCAGCGCTTCAGCCTCAGATTATTAACTGGAGCGATAATCCTGCTAGAGATTATTCCTTCTCACGTCAACACTGAGCAATAGATTTCTTACAGACTATCATTTTTAAAACATCATTAACTCTTTGCCTTGATCATAATATACTGTTATATGATGCTTTATGTGAGGAACTGCCTGAAATGTATGTTGTTATTCTCTGAACATTTTTCTTTTATAACCATATATATATAAATATTCAAATATGTCATGAAAATACATTAAGTTTGAGCAAGATTGCTCCTCCTTCAGAAAACTAGAAAAAAAATATAATTTATTTTATTATTATTTAATCATATATACATTTTATTAATTGTGCTGTAATTCATAATTTTATAAAATTGATTTAGAAGACTTTCATGTTAAAAAAATATTATTAGTATAAATTAGTTATTTTATTAAAACACACACATATATAATATTAAATTTATACAATTATATTTATTTATATTTTATATAATATACTATTTATATATTATTAAATATTATTTTATAATACATTTATGAAATAAACATTCATATATATATTTTATTTTAGAAATTATGTGTTGTAATTTATAATTTTATTATTATGAATTATAAAAATATATTTTTCATTATTTTATAAATTATTTATTTAATAAAAAATGTCTCTGAAATTTCACTTGTATTTAAATAAATAAATTAAAAAATATATATATATATATATATATATATATATATATATATATATATATATATATATATATATTTTTTTTTTTTAACTATAACATTTAGTCATTTTTACTTGTTGTAGATTATAATTTCATAATTACAAATTATAAAAATATATTTTTCATTATTTTTTTAATATTTATTTTATTAAAAAATTCAATACAATTGTATTTAAATTTAATTTTTTATTGAATAAAAAAAAATATATATATATACATTATTTGTTATTTACTTATTTTTTAACTACAACATTTAGTATTTAATATTCAGAAATTGTAACGGGTTGTACAATAAACATTTTAAACATAAATAAATCATTGATTACACGTGTGTGTATATATTCAAAATGTTTAAAAATATAAATTATTTAAAATAATAATACAATTATAAATAATTTGATAATAAATTATTTATAAATTGTATAAATGATGCGCTGTAATGTGAGTGAGTGAGTGAGTGTAGTGGTGGGTGAGTGAGTGAGTGAGTGAGTGAGTGAGTGAGGAGTGAGTGGTGAGTGAGTGTGTGTGTGTGTGTGTGTGTGTGTGTGTGTGAGTGAGTGTGGAGTGAGTGAGTGAGTGAGTGAGTGAGTGAGTGAGTGAGTGAGTGAGTGAGTGTGTGTGTGTGTGTGTGGTGAGTGAGTGAGTGAGTGAGTGAGTGAGTGAGTGAGTGAGTGGAGTGAGTGAGTGTGTGAGTGTGTGAGTGAGTGTGTGAGGAGTGAGTGGTGAGTGTGTGAGTGAGTGTGTGTGTGTGGAGTGAGTGAGTGAGTGAGTGAGTGTGTGTGTGTGTGTGTGAGTGAGTGAGTGAGTGAGTGAGAGTGTGAGTGAGTGGTGGAGTGAGTGAGTGTGTGTGTGTGTGTGTGTAGTGAGTGAGTGAGTGAGTGAGTGAGTGAGTGAGTGAGTGAGTGTGTGTGTGTGTGTGTGTGTGAGTGGGTGTGTGAATGTGTGTGAGTGAGTGAGTGTGTGTGTGTGTGAGTGAGGAGTGAGTGAGTGAGTGAGTGAGTGAGTGAGTGAGTGAGTGAGTGTGTGTGTGTGTGTGTGAGTAGTGTAATGTGTGTGTGGAGTGAGTGAGGAGTGAGTGAGTGAGTAGTGAGTGAGTGAGTGAGTGAGTGAGTGAGTGAGTGAGTGGTGAGTGAGTGAGTGAGTGAGTGAGTGTGTGTGTGTGAGTGGTGAGGAGTGGTGGAGGAGGAGGAGTGTGTGTGTGTGAGTGAGTGAGGAGTGTGTGTGTGTGTGTGGTGAGTGAGTGAGTGAGTGAGTGAGTGAGTGAGTGAGTGAGTGAGTGAGTGAGTGTGTGTGTGTGGTGAGTGGTAGTGAGTGTGGAGTGAGTGGTGAGTGAGTGAGTGAGTGAGTGGGTGGTGGTGTGTGGTGGTGGAGGAGTGAGGAGTGGTGAGTGAGTGAGGAGTGAGTGAGTGTGGTGAGTGAGTGAGTGAGTGTGTGAGTGTGTGAGTGGTAGTGGGAGTGAGTGAGTGGGAGTGAGTGGTGGTGAGTGGTGAGGAGTGAGTGAGTGAGTGTGTGTGTGTGTGTGTGTGTGTGGAGTGGTGGTGAGTGAGTGAGTGGAGTGAGTGAGTGTGTGTGTGTGTGTGAGGAGGAGTGAGTGTGGAGTGAGTGAGTGAGTGAGTGAGTGAGTGGTGAGTGTGTGGTGAGTGAGTGAGTGAGTGAGGAGTGAGTGAGTGTGTGTGTGTGTGGAGTGTGTGAGTGTGTGAGTGAGTGAGTGAGTGGTGGAGTGAGTGAGTGGTGTGTGTGTGAGTGAGTGGTGAGTGAGTGAGTGTGTGTGTGTGAGTGAGTGGAGTGAGTGAGTGAGTGTGTGTGTGTGAGTGAGTGAGTGAGTGAGTGAGTGTGTGTGTGTGTGTGAGTGAGTGAGTGAGTGAGTGAGTGAGTGAGTGAGTGTGTGTGTGTGTGAGTGAGTGAGTGAGTGAGTGTGTGTGTGTGAGTGAGTGAGTGAGTGAGTGTGTGTGTGTGTGAGTGAGTGAGTGAGTGAGTGAGTGAGTGAGTGAGTGAGTGAGTGTGTGTGTGAGTGAGTGAGTGTGTGTGTGTGTGTGTGCGTGCGTGCGTGCGTGCGTGCGTGCGTGCGTATGCGTATATGCGTGCGTGCGTGCGTGAGTGAGTGTGTGTGTGTGTGTGTGTGTGTGTGTGTGTGTGTGAGTGAGTGAGTGAGTGAGTGTGTGTGTGGGTGGGTGGGTGGGTGGGTGAGTGAGTGAGGAGTGAGTGTGAGTGAGTGAGTGATTGAGTGAGTGAGTGTGTGTGTGTGTGTGTGTGGAGTGGTGAGTGAGTGGAGTGAGTGAGTGAGTGAGTGAGTGAGTGAGTGAGTGTGTGTGTGTGTGTGTGTGTGGGTGGTGGAGTGAGTGAGTGAGTGAGTGAGTGAGTGAGTGGTGAGTGAGTGAGTGAGTGAGTGAGTGAGTGAGTGGTGAGTGAGTGAGTGAGGTGTGTGTGTGTGAGTGAGTGAGTGAGTGAGTGAGTGAGTGTGTGTGTGTGAGTGGTGAGTGAGTGGTGAGTGAGTGAGTGGTGGTGGTGGAGTGAGTGTGTGTGAGTGGTGGTGAGTGAGTGAGTGAGTGAGTGAGTGAGTGAGTGGTGAGTGAGTGTGTGTGTGTGTGAGTGAGTGAGTGTGTGGTGAGTGAGTGAGTGAGTGTGTGTGTGTGTGTGAGTGGTGAGTGAGTGGAGTGGTGGAGTGAGTGAGTGAGTGAGTGGTGAGTGTGTGTGTGTGTGAGTGGTGAGTGAGTGAGGTGTGTGTGTGTGTGGTGAGTGGGTGTGGTGAGTGAGTGAGGTGTGTGTGTGGAGTGAGTGAGTGAGTGAGTGAGTGAGTGAGTGAGTGAGTGAGTTAGTGAGTGAGTGTGTGAGTGAGTGAGTGTGTGTGTGTGTGTGAGTGAGTGAGTGAGTGAGTGAGTGAGTGAGTGTGTGGGTGGGTGGGTGGGTGGGTGGAGTGAGTGAGTGAGTGTGTGGTGAGTGAGTGAGTGAGTGTGTGAGTGAGTGAGTGAGTGTGTGAGTGAGTGAGTGGTGAGGTGTGTGAGTGGGTGGGTGGGTGAGTGTGTGAGTGAGTGAGTGAGTGAGTGAGTGAGTGTGTGAGTGAGTGAGTGAGTGAGTGATTGGTGAGTGAGTGTGTGTGTGTGAGTGAGTGAGTGGTGGAGTGTGTGTGTGTGTGTGAGTGAGGAGTGAGTGGTGAGGTGAGTGGAGTGGTGAGTGGTGGAGTGAGTGAGTGGGTGAGTGAGTGAGTGGAGTGAGTGAGTGTGTGTGTGTGTGTGAGTGGTGAGTGAGTGAGTGAGTGTGTGTGTGTGAGTGAGTGAGTGGGTGAGTGAGTGAGTGAGTGAGTGAGTGAG
>CM040910.1:48892304-48937304 GCA_023029165.1 Gobiocypris rarus
CACTCGGATATGTGGCACAAAAAGACAGAACCCTTACAGTAAAATGATCAGATAGCTCTCTGGCGTTGTCATGTGGGGCGGTGGTGATGCGAGCGGGCAGGAGCGGGCGGGCGCCCATGTTGATCCAGAAGGAGAGGAGGAGAGAGGAGCGATGGGAGGAGGATCTGGATCAGGTACATCCCATCTATCCCTCCAGGTGGAACTCCTCTCCAGGTGAACCTCAGGATTGACTAAACAGAGACAACACAACACAACACACAGAGAAACATCAGGATTGACTGCATTGTGTTGTATTTAAATATATAGACACTCTGGTCCAGTGTCATCAGTTATGAGTGTATGTGAATCTTCTGACCTGTATTATAGTGTTTGGTGCAGTAGCCCAGGTCCTTCTCGTCTCTGATGAGGAACTGTGGTAAAGTCAGACCATCAGCCAGCCACCTGACAAGCCTTTATCAATATCGAATCAGGTCATTCATGGTGTATCCGACTGGAGAACAGCAGAAACACAGAATCAGTGCGTGAACATGAGCGACAGAGAGAAGATGAAGAGACTCCTGAAGTACTCACAGCTCTCCAGCTGCATCGTGCAGGTCTGGACGTCCATCGGGAAGTTCTTCAGATCCATCGGACAGGAAAGTATCAATGTCAACCTATGAGCAATGACACAGGCAAGGCACCGCTTTTTTCTATAGTGGTTTATACAATGAGTGAGTCATTGAATCAATCATCCAGTAATGAAACAAGTGAGCCTTTATGAGTGAGTCATTGAATCATTCACTCAAGAGATTCGTTCAAAAACACTGATTCATCCGATAATGAAACAAGTGAAGTCTTTATGAGTGACTTACTGAATCATTCACTCAAGAGATTAATTCAAAAACACTGATTCATCCAGTAATGAAACAAGTGAGTCATTATGAGAGAGTCACTGAATCATTCACTCAAGAGATTCGTTCTAAAACACTGATTCATCCAGTAATGAAACAAGTGAAGTCTTTATGAGTGAGTCATTGAATCATTCACTCAAGAGATTTGTTCAAAAACACTGATTCATCCAGTAATGAAACAAGTGAGCCTTTTATGAGTGAGTCATTGAATAATTCACTCAAGAGATTCGTTCAAAAACACTGATTCATCCAGTAATTAAACAAGTGAAGTCTTTATGAGTGACTCACTGAATCATTCACTCAAGAGATTCATTCAAAAACACTGATTCATCCAGTAATTAAACAAGAGAGTCTTTATGAGTGAGTCATTGAATCATTCACTCAAGAGATTCGTTCAAAAACACTGATTCATCCAGTAATGAAACAAGTGAAGTCTTTATGAGTGAGTCATTGAATCATTCACTCAAGAGATTTGTTCAAAAACACTGATTCATCCAGTAATGAAACAAGTGAAGTCTTTATGAGTGAGTCAGTGAATTAATCTATTATGAAACTAATTTGGTTCACATATAAGGCAGCTCTAAAGAAATAGAAGACATGCAAATATACACTGTATATATAAATATTGTGTAAATAATTTCTCATTTAGTTCATATACATTATTTATAAACAGGAATTAGTAAACAATTACTAGAAACTAATAAATAAGGATTGTTTAAGGTGAGAACATAATGAGAAATGTGAACAAATAAGTTGTTTAAGAGTTTAAAAATAAGCAATTAATAGATCAATAAAGGCTTTTTTCATTGTTAATTCAATGCAGTCAACAAATGAAACCTTATTATAAAGTGTAAAGCATTATTCGTAAGTGCAGTTATTGTTATTGTTTATGATGCGGTTTATCTGGAATCGCTGATGCTGTAACATCAAACCGTTTAACCTGACTGGAGTTCTGGATGATGATGATGGTGATGATGATGATGATGATGGTGATGATGGTGATGATGATGATGATGATGGTGATGATGATGATGATGATGATGATGATGATGGTGATGGTGATGATGATGATGGTGATGATGATAATGATAATGATAATGATGATGATGATGTGATGGTGATGATGGTGATGGTGATGATGATGGTGATGATGATGATGATGATGATGATGATGATGATGATGATGATGATGATGATGATGATGATGGTGAAGCGTCTGACGAGCGGCTCTATGAGCGTACGACACTGACGAGGAGCTGATGTGTGCAGATCTATATAAACACAGCATCATTTATGAAAACTAGGACACAGTCATATCAGCTTATTTTCACAACAGAACGTCACAGAGATTCTCCAGACGTGTGTGGGTTTACAATGAGAGCTACAGATATCCCCTGTTCACTCCAACATCTCTGGCGGAAGAGAAACTGATGCTCTCGTTTCAGAACTGAATCTGATGACCTGATCACATCAACAACTAAACGTTTTAAAAGTGACATTTTTAGGCTGATCCACCTCAGCGGTCCAACAGTGCTCGTCAATGTCAAAGTGATGGAGACAGCCAATCAAATCAAAGGAGGCGGGGCTTAATGTTCACCGGAGGCGAGTGTGAATTCCACCGCAACACGCGAAAGAGTGTGTGGTCCGATGTACAGAGCTAAACATTTAATACAACAGAAAATGTTAAACGACTGACTGTAATATCCAGTGATTGAACTACTTTTTAAATAAAATGTTGTGGTTTTGAACTGAAAATATGTTATGAATCGTAGTGATATCCAGCAGTTAATCGAGGGGCAATCGCCAGTTCTGGTGTAATCATTAGTGTTTGTATTCTTCATACTTTCCCATAGAAGCGCTTGCAGGAACGTTATGAAATTTGGCACACAGATAAAGGACTGTCTGATCTGTCAACATACCAAATTTAGCATCTCTATCTCAATCCCTCTAGCGCCACCACCTGTCCAAAGTTGCACTCACGCTTAATAACTTTTGAATCCTAGCATTGTTCGGGAAGCAGACACACTCTGTCAGTTTAAATCTAGACTAAAAACACATCTCTTTACTATGGCATACACATAGAACATTTTTAACTTTCTTTATTCAAATCAAATGACTGATTGTTAGGCTGCACTAACTAGGTCAGCCGGAACCGGGAACACTTCCCATAACACCTGATGTACTCGTTACATCATAAAAAGAGTGGCATCCACACTAATGTTAGTCTCTCTGTTTATCCCGAGGTTTACTGCAGTCGGCCGGATCCAGGCCGTGTCCGGAGCGGATGGTGGACCTGCATCTGGACATGACCAGCTCATCCTGGAGTGTCTGCTGAGACCGTGTCCATTAGTGTCTCCTCTGAATTCGCCTCACCGAACGTCATCCTCAATTAACCCGTCTCCAGCGCAATAACTCCGATCTTTCAAGTATTCATATTCTTGTGTAATCGACGCGCCATCCTAAATGAACCCGTCTCGTGCGTCATACCCACAATTTCGAATATTCCTATCTAATATGATTTATGACCTGCAAGGTTGCCAGAGTAATAATTATACACTGTTAATAATAGGCCAGAGGAGAACTGGCACCCCGACTGAGTCTGGTTTCTCCCAAGGTTTATTTTTCTCCATCATGCCCTGATGGAGTTTTGGTTCCTTGCCACTGTCGCCTTTGGCTTGGCTTGCTCAGTTGGGGACACTCAAATTATGATCCAAGTTACTCAACTAAATATACAAATAGAATTTATTAATTTGGTCATATATAATTCTATAAACTATCCAAATTAAACTAGCCAAATCAAATTTTGTTGCAATGTTATCCTGTTTAACACTGTGAAGCTGCTTTGAAACAATCGTCATTGTAAAAGCGCTATATAAATAAAGTTGATTGATTGATTGATTGATTGAATCGTAGAAACACAATTATTTTTTCCTCTGATTCCTTTATTCAAGGCGATCCGATTGCATATGACGACGTCATACAAGTTACACATTAACACATTAACATTCAAAAGAATAAGTTGTGCTAATGTACAATCAATTTGCATGTTTAAGTCATTTCAACTTAAATTGCATTAAACTGAATGAGTTGAATCTTGTATATCAAATTTTGTCGTATTGGATTGAAAATATGCTCTCATTTACATGATTCAAATGATCAACAACTTAGAACTTCTTTTACCACTCATCAAATCCTTTTAATCCTTTAATGATTTAATTCCTTTAAATTGCACACCCCAATAACGTTTGATCAAGACATGGTTACGGCCTTGATGTATGCATGTTTTCAATCATTACAATTATTAATGGCTTTAGTTAACAGTATCATTGCTCTCTGATTAGCGTTTCGCTCTTTGTGATGCTGCTTCTCGGCACCACCTGAGATCTCATCCGCTTCTTCCAACGCTGCCATGTGCTTCAGGCGAGGCGTTGAAGTCGGCTTTAATCGATGATGGCTTCGCTCTGTTTTATGTGCTTTTGCTGCTGGCGAACAGGGGAATCACTGAACGCCAATACAACCGTAGACGTCTTTAACAACGTGACGAGATCCACTGGAGAAATGAATAATGTCTTTATATCTGATCAACGCTGAGAGAGGAAGAATAAACCGCTTGATTATCGGTATTATCAGTGGATTTGACGTTATTTGGCTTGTGTTGCTCTAAAACATTCACCTTGTTTATTCAAATGACACAAATCTGTCTGAATAGACGGTTAAAAATATGAAAATGAGCTGTGCTAATCCTGTAAAGCCCGACGAATGATATAATAGCCCAAATGGAACCCACAATTGAGCCAAAATAGTATGCATATGTGTTATTTGAGTATCATATTTGATCCATCAGGCTTTTATGGCTCATATATAGTGAGAATATGGAGGATAAATCAGTTTGGTTTTATTCAGAGCCCCAAACTGAGCAAGATGGTGATGCTTGTCATGTAAATCAGTGAGATCTTTATAACAGCATAAAATGCTTAGTAAGATTATATTAAATGCTTAGTTTTATGATCAAGCGCTATAGATTTAAAACATATAATGCAATGATGATTGTACAAATAAAGCCTGATGATCATATTTGACACTCATGAAGCATAATCAGGTAAAGCTGGGTTCGGATTGTCATACCTGATGCTGTACAGAACGGTTCCATCCTTGAAGATCCTCAGGAGCTTGTTGTCCGTGGTGACATCGTGGAAGTTGGCTCCTTTCTCGTTGGCGAAGAACAGGTCTGGTTTCCAGATGGAGTCCAGCATGGACGGGTCCAGATCCAGCGAGGAGTCGGGATACTCGCTGTACGCCAGCCGAGGGTCGTTCCACTTCTGCCTCAGGAAGATGTTGACCCTATAGTCCTGCGAGACACGTACGTTTGCTTCACACACTCTTATAAATAAAGCTTCGATATTGGCATCAATGGTCCCATGAAGATCCTTTAACATCCGTGAAAACACATTTATTTTTAGGAGTGCATGAAGCAGAAGATAATTTCTCTTCTGCAAGTGCTTATGGTAGAGGAAGGAAATGATATTCAGCCTTCAGTTTAACTAGAATGGATATTCAGCCCATAGAACCGCTTGCAGGAAAGTTATGAAATTTGGCACACATATAGAGGACAGTCTGAACAGACAACATACCAACTTTGGCATCTCTAAGTCAATCTCTCTAGCGCCACCACCTGTCCAAAGTTGCACTCACGTTTAATAACTTTTGCACCATAAGGGCTGGAAACAAGGGTTTTTCTTCTGATTCCATGCCTCAAGATGATTTAATTGCACCCTATGACAATTTTCATAAAAGATCATGGCGACAAATGGAACTCATGTTGATTCGTCAAACCGTTCTCGAATAGTGTGCGAACGATTTCGACAAAGAGCACACCAAAATGAACATGAGGCTATATCTCTATATAAGGCATGAGGCGCTTTAGTGTATTCTGACCAAAATTGGTGTGTGTTATGGCAACCGTGACCTGAGGTGACCTGCACAGTTTCAGCACAGCGCCACCTAGTGCTCAGGAGATATGAAAGATGGATCTTTGTTTATGACTTCTGAAGGGTTTGGCCAAAAATCACAAAACTGGTCTCATGAAATCTTTAGATTCGGTGCAGCATGCTGAGTTAAACGATACCCAATTTTCTCATATCGATCATTTTGGGTGTTGGCCAATTTGAATTTAGTCATAAAATACTATATTTTACAAACGCATTGGCGTATCGTTACACAACTCAGTTTTCCTGAAAGTACGCGAAAGATTTCAGGGCAGCGCCACCTTGAGGTAAAATTTCTTTTTTTAACTCTTCCTAGACCGTTGGACAGATTTTCACCAACTTCGAATCAGATTATCTTCAGACTGTGCTGACAAGAAGTTATGGATTTCAAGTTGATTCGTCAAACCGTTATCAAATAACGCGTAAACGGTTTAGACAAAATGGACTTGAGGCTATATCTTAGCATATTCTGAACCAAATTGGCATATTGTTACAAAACTCGATTTGTGTCTTCGACACCAAGCCCTGAAGGTACGCAAAAATTTCTGGGCAGTACCACCTTGTGGTCAAATTTCCAAAAATGCTAATAACTTTTGATTATATTAGCCTATTGCAATGAAACTGGTCTTAATAGATTAATTAGGTCATGCTTAGAACATAGAAGCCAATTTAGCCAAAGTCGGCCGAACGTCCTGTCTACCATTTTTATTTTCTTTCAAGCCTAATTTTTCGAACTCCTCCTAGACCATTGGTCTGATTTTCACCATATTTGGCTCAGATCATCTTTAGACCATGCCAGCAAAAAGTTATGGATTTCATGTTGATAGTCGAAACTGTCTTTGCATACCATATCAACAAATTTGAGGCTGTATCTCTGCAATGCTTTGGCATAAAGACACCAAACTTTGCATGTTTCATTGTAACCTCTCTATAACAACAACACATGAATTTGGTCTCAGCGCCACCTATTGGTCAAGTGATAAACCATTAAATATGACTAGTGACTGTATTTGTGATTTTTCAGCCATTTTGTTCTGAAATAATCTTAATATGTCTTTAATTGCTTGTTATTGCAGTGGGTCTGATGCTCCCAGCCATGAATGATCATGTTCTTTGTGCTTGGCTCCTTAATGGCAGTCTGCGGCTATATTTTCATGTTGACTTTGTGATACAGAAAACACCCAAGAGACGCTTTACGGCTGGCATGCAGACAGTAGATCAGCAGGCCTTCTGGTAATATGAAAGCGTTTGAAAGCATTTGTGCACGAACAACTACTTGTGCTTTCATGCACAGGATTTCATAAAAGACCACCATCAATAACAAAACATGCACTGCTGTAGTTTTTCCTTTTCTCAGCAAGAACGACGTGACTTTAACGTGCATCGCAAAGCCATTCAGTAAGTTTACAAACGTTTCTGTAGAAATCACACGTCAGTCAAGGTTTTCAAGCTCTTTGAAAACTGTGTTGAATGAATTAGAAAGACCTTTTGTTTCACTCATAACAAGCTAATTGTGACATTACAAAAAGATTCACCCAAGTTAATTATCTAAAAATGCTGGGTAAAAAACTACCCAAGCTGGGTTGAAAATGGACTAACCCAGTGATTTATTTGTTTTATCCCAGCGATTGGGTTGTTTTATCCCAGCGATTGGGTTGTTTTATCTTAGCGATTGGGTTGTTTTATCCCAGCGGTTGGGTTGTTTTATCCCAGCGGTTGGGTTGTTTTATCCCAGCGGTTGGGTTGTTTTATCCCAGCGGTTGGGTTGTTTTATCCCAGCGGTTGGGTCTTTATCCCAGCGGTTGGGTTGTTTTATCCCAGCGGTTGGGTTGTTTTATCCCAACGGTTGGGTTGTTTTATCCCAGCGGTTGGGTTGGTTTAACCCAGCAGTTGGGTTGTTTTATCCCAGCGATTGGGTTGTTTTATCCCAGCGATTGGGTTGTTTTATCCCAGCGGTTGGGTTGTTTTATCCCAGCGGTTGGGTTGTTTTATCCCAGCGGTTGGGTTGTTTTATCCCAGCGGTTGGGTTGTTTTATCCCAGCGGTTGGGTTGTTTTAACCCAGAGATTGGGTTGTTTTATCCCAGCAATTGGGTTGTTTTATCCCAGCGGTTGGGTTGTCTTAACCCAGCGATTGGGTTGTTTTAACCCAGCGATTGGGTTGTTTTATCCCTGCAAATGGGTTGTTTTATCCCAGCGATTGGGTTGTTTTATCCCAGCGATTGGGTTGTTTTATCCCAGCAGTTGGGTTGTTTTATCCCAGCGGTTGGGTTGTTTTATCCCAGTGATTGGGTTGTTTTAACACAGAGATTGGGTTGTTTTATCCCAGCGATTGGGTTGTTTTAACCCAGCGATTGGGTTGTTTTATCCCAGCGATTGGGTTGTTTTATCCCAGCGATTGGGTTGTTTTATCCCAGCGGTTGGGTTGTTTTAACACAGCGATTCGGTTGTTTTATCCCAGCGGTTGGGTTGTTTTATCCCAGCGATTCGGTTGTTTTATCCCAGCGGTTGGGTTGTCTTAAGTAAACATTTAACTGCTGGGTTAAAACAACCCAATCACTGAGTTAGTCCATTTTCAACCCAACTTTTTGTTGTTTTTTATTATTTGGATACACTAAAAAAATATATTTTTGGTCAGAAATTTCAAGTATTGAATTAAACATGACATTTTGAAGTAGAAAGACTGAAACAAATCTGCTGCTTTTGTCCGAATTCATTTTAATTTCTCTGTAGTGTTCATTAATGAACGGCTGCTCAAAAACACGTAAACATTAGCCTTTGATCAAAGCAGCTTTTGTGCTTAATATCCACCCGAGATGCGTTTGGATTTTGGGCTGTGGTAATATTCCTTGGAAAGGAAGAATGAGACCTGACTCCAGATTTGGGAATTGTTTACCCCTGAAGCGTCTGAATATCTCCAAACATTAGACTAATCAATCTGAATCTCAGGCCTGCTGGCGAATCGAGAGGATCGTTTGCTGGTCGTTGCATTTGATTTATTAAAACAGAACTGAATGGATGGGAAACGTCAAGGGAATGTTTCAGGGACAAAGTAGAGTTTCGATTAACCGTTTATGTAATCTTGCTTAATTCCAAATGTAGGCGGGACTTTATTGGATTTGAGAAGTGCGTTCTGGTTAATGATTATGAAGACAAACACTCTTTGTCTTTGCAACAAGAACAAGTAGTAGTAAATGATTATTTATCTATGTTTCCATACACTTATTTTTATGCACGTTTTGGGATATTGCATAAAAAACACTCATTCATGATGGCGGAAAAAGAGCCACAGTTTGGCACCCAATTTTGCACCAGTTTAAGTGACGATTCTGTTCTCTTGTACACATGGGATGGGGTTATTTCAGTTTTGAGCACCTTTGGATGGAAACACAGATAATGCCATGTTGACTTCAAGGCAGAGGCAATAACTCAAAGTAAAGGCGTAAATGACGGATCTCTTACCATAGTCGTCTCTGTCACTGAGCCAAAGCTGTTGATGAATATATTGCATGTGACGTTCACAGGTGGACCTGCAGCAGCCAATGAGAAACACATGATGTTGAAAAACAAAGAAACATATTAAGCTAAATTTCAAAGCCTATAGATGACATATACAACCATATAAAATGTATTTCTTCTGCTCAACAAAGCTGAATTTATTTGATCAGAAAAACTGTGGCATATAATTCCAATGTAGAACAGCTTTCTATGTGAATATACACCAATCAGGCATAACATTATGACCTAATATTGTGTTGGTCATGGATCGGACTTGTTTGTTCAGCACATCCCACAGAAGCTCGATTGGATTGAGATCTGGGGGATTTGGAGGCCGAGTCAAACGTGTCAAAGTAACATCCACATGGATGGCAGGACCCAAGGTTTCCCAGCAGAACATTGCCCAAAGCATCACCTCCGCCGGCTCGCCTTCTTCCCATAGTGCATCCTGGGGCCATGTGTTCCCCAGGTAAGCCACACACACACACGGCCATCCACGTGATGTAAAAGAACACGTGATCATCAGACCAGGCCACCTTCTTCCATTGCTCCGTGGTCCAGTTCTGATGCTCACGGGCCACTGTTGGTGCTTTCGGCGGGGTCAGGGGTCAGCATGGGCACCCTGACTGGTCAGCGGCTATGCCGCCCCATACGCAACAAACTGCGATGCTCTGTGTATTCTGAGCCCTTTCTATCAGAACCAGCATTAACTTCTTGAGCAGTTTGAGCTCCAGTAGCTCGTCTGTTTGATCGGACCACACGGGTCAGCCTTCGCTCCACACGTGCATCAATGAGCCTGGGCCGCCCATGACCCTGTGGCCGGTTCTCCACTGTTCCTTCCTTGGAGCACTTTTGATAGATCCTGACCACTGCAGACCGGGAACACCCCGTCAAACTCGCTCAAATCCTTACACTTGCCCATTTTTCCTGCTTCTAACACATCAACTCTGAGGACAAAATGTTCACTTGCTGCCTAATATATCCCACCCACTAACAGGAGCCGTGAGGAAGAGATCATCAGTGTTAATCATAGTGGTCATAATGTTATGGCTGATCGGTGTACAGTAAAGTGTGATGTATTCCTGTGATCAAAGCTGAATATATCATCATTACCCCAGTCTTTAGTGTCACATGATCCTTCACTAATCATTCTAATAACATCATTATCAGTTCATATTTCTGTGAAAACTGATGCATTTTATTTCTCAGGATTCTTTAAATTGAAAGTCAGCATTTATTTGAAATATAATCGTTTATAACATTAAAAATGCTTTTAGTGTCTGAACAGTGTCTGAACAGTTTGTTTTACTCGTATTACAGCTCGTCTCATGTTTCTCCCTCTGTAGAATCAATAACTCTGTTTCATCTCTCATTTGTAAGTCACTTCTGCTAAATGAATCAATGTAAATATTGCTCTGAAGTGTTTTCTCTCTCTCTCAATCAGAAGACACGTCATTTTAAGCAAACAGTCACTAATACAGGAAACACCATGCAGTTAAAAATGATCACTGTATTTTTATACATCGTTTCATAATGTTTTGTGACATTTACTAGCAACTGTGTTTCTACACCAAACTCTTTTCAGTGAATATTAATTTTGGAGTATCACAGCCTGTCATGCTCGTTGAAGATCATGAAAGGAGTTTATTAAAGTACTCTAGGTGCGGGTTTCTAAAAATAGCCCATCAGATGCGCCTCTGAGGTATTTTGAACCTCATGAATGTTTTCTAACAAGATTGCATTTTAATCACTCCTGGGCTCAAACAGACATCCATGCCAAGCAAAACCGCAGTAGATCAACGGAATAAAAGCTGGCGCTCGTCGGCTGTAGAGGAGCTGTGGATGAGTGACAGGCGCTCAGCTCCAACTTCAGCAGCCGTCCTTTAACTCCCGAAACTGGGATTGCATGTGTGGAAGAGCTCCAGTGCATGAAACGCCCTCCGGGAATCAACACATCACAATATCCCTCATTATAATAATAAATGGGCAGCATAACGAGGTGGGGCCTAGTTGAGTTAGTTAGTCGTGTGTGTGTGTGTTATGGTAAGGGGTGGGACATTTCCCACACACCAATCACAACACACCGCTCCAGCCGACCAATCAGAGCACAGTGTGCTTCTCAGAAGGAGGGGCTTCATAGAGACAGGAACTAAACAGAGCGTTACTGACAGACTGGGAAGAGAGGAGCCGCAACAATGGAGAATATGAGGAATAATCAACATTACCTGCTCTAGTAGAGCCAGAAACACAACATCAAGAGCTTTGAATAATACATCAGATGAATCACTCCACTGCGCTCTTTAGCCTGTCCTTCGGTTTGACAGGCACCCTTTTAACATTTTACGGCAGAACCATCATCTCGCATAACCGTCTCCATATTGCATAAATGGATTTCGCTTACTAGTAGAGTAAAACTGGCACCTTCACCCTTTACTCAAATATTATTATAGTCATATTGTGTAGTGTATTATTTGTGCTGTCATACAAAGAAATGATGAACACATGCAAAAACAAGCGAGAACCAACCAAATATTAATAACTCTCTTTCCTCTCAGCTTTTTGTTATATGCACTTTTTTTTTGCATGGTAAAAAAATCATTAATTTGCCTAATAATTAATACCTTAACAAAGTTTAGTGCTTGTTCTTTTAACATATTATTAAATATATATATTGATGGTTTGATTAAACTTGTAGTCATTAAAAATAAATGCTTTAAAAATTCTGGGTAACACTTTACAATAAGGTTGTATTAGTTAACATAAACTAACCATGAACAACACCTCTGTTCAGCATTAGTTCATCTTTGTTAACGGTAGTTAATATAAATACAGCTGTTCATGTTAGTTCACAGTGCATTAACTAATGCTAACAAGATTTTATTAATGCATTAGTAAATGTTGAAATTAACATTAACAAAGATAAATAAATGCTTTATAAGTGCAGTTCAATATTAGTTAATGTTAACTAACGCATTAACTAATACAACCTTATTGTAAAGTGTTACCAAATTTTGTTGCTCATTGTTGGTTTATGCATTTATTTATGATAATAAACGAGACCTTATGTGTGGGTTTAAGACAAAACTAATGAAAAGTGAATCTGTTAATAATTAATAAATGATTGCATTAATTCAATCAATTATGCACATTTCAAAAAGAAAAAATCACTGTAATCTGATTTTACATTACGGTTATATTTGTTGAACTGAATATTCTTCAAAGATTCTCATTGTGTGTTCCACAGAAAGAAACAACAGCATATGGAGGACATGAGGGTGAGTAAATAATCACAATTACTGATTATATATCACTATTGTTCAAAGGTTTGGGGTCAGTATTTATGGATTTATTCACAAAGGACACATTAAACTGACTCAGTGTGAATCCTGTGTAAGAACTGAACGTGCCTTTGAAGTTGGGTCGTATCCGTGCATCATATCCTGACGTTCGGCCCATCAGTTTGTCCAGGAAATCGGAGGGTGACATCGTAGAGGAAGAATCCCGTCCGGACGGTCTCTCGTTCTCTTGTCCTGCCGATATCCTGAGACACGGAGCAGAGAGTGAGTCAATCATCCCCAAACACTCAAACCGAGTCTCAGTGTAGAATAAAGTAGAGTTTTTATTTATCTTCAAGAATATTGACCTTAGTTCAATGTCATCTCAAGACACACAGGAGAGTTAAATGAGGCTAGATGTCACACTTTGACTGAATATTTTTCAGGTGGGTTTATTTTTGAATATCTGTTTAGACACAAATGCAAACAATGTCCACCATTTTCATCCAGGAAATCATTTAACACACACACACTGAGATCACAGTGGGGCATGTTGTCACACTATTTACACACACACACACACACACAAATACATAATTAATAAGAAAAACTTGACGTTTAATGAGAAATACAGTTCCTCGCTTTCATTATACAGTGACTTAGGTTTATTTGGTTTGCTTATTAACCGACATATATTACAAAAATATGATTCAGAATTCACAAAAATAATTAACATTTGTTTTTAAGTCTGTTTCACTGCTAGAGAAAACATGCATTGGTTTGATATTGTCTATGACATTCTAATTTTCCACCTTTATGGTTTCACAGCAGATTCTTTATAGTGGGGAAAAGGTTCTTTAGATTATTAAACATGGCACCACTGCGAACTATCCCTTTTGGAAGCTTTATGTCTAAGTGTGTGTGTGTGTGTGTGTGTGTGTGTGTGTGTGGACTGGTAATCCCTACGGTATGGGGACAAAATGTACCCACAAAGATGGCAATATCCAAAATCCTTGTCCTTGTGGGGACATTTTTGTCCCCATGAGGAAAACATCTTATAAATCACACTAAGTGATGTTTTGAAAATGTAAAATGCAGCATGTCTCCTGTGATGGGTAGGTTTAGGGGCAGGGGCAGTGTAGGGGGATAGAAAATACGGTTTGTACAGTATAAAATGCATTACGCCTATGGAATGTCCCCATAAAACATGGAAACACAACATGTGTGTGTGTGTGTGTGTGTGTGTGTGTGTGTGTGTGTGTGTGTGTGTGTGTGTGTGTGTGTGTGTGTGTGTGTGTGTGTGTGTGTGTGTGTGTGTGTGTGTGTGTGTGTGTGTGTGTGTGTGTGTGTGTGTGTGTCTGTGTCTGTGTGTGTGTGTGTGTGTGTGTGTGTGTGTGATGGGTAGGTTTAGGGGCAGGGGCAGTGTAGGGGATAGAAAATACGGTTTGTACAGTATAAAAACCATTTTAAAAATTATTATAAAATGCATTACGCCTATGGAATGTCTCCATAAAACATGGAAACACAACATGTGTGTGTGTGTGTGTGTATGTGTGTGTGTGTGTGTGTGTGTGGACTGGTAATCCCTACGGTATGGGGACAAAATGTCCCCACAAAGATGGCAATATCAAATTTTTGTCCTTGTGGGGACATTTTTGGTCCCCATGAGGAAAACATCTCATAAATCACACTAAGTGATGTTTTTGAAAAAGTAAAAATGCAGCATGTCTCCTGTGATGGGTAGGTTTAGGGGCAGGGGCAGTGTAGGGGATAGAAAATACGGTTTGTACAGTATAAAATGCATTACGCCTATGGAATGTCCCCACAACATGGAAACACAACATGTGTGTGTGTGTGTGTGTGTGTGTGTGTGTGTGTGTGTGTGTGTGTGTGTGTGTGTGTGTGTGTGTGTGTGTGTGTGTGTGTGTGTGTGTGTGTGTGTGTGCGCGCGCCGGTCTCCTTTAACATTACACATATAGGATAGAATCTTCATGTCTCTGCTTGTAACTGTAACTTCCGATTCTTCTTTGATGTTTTCTCTGACGTTCTAATTTTCATTCGAGCGTTCTATAATTGCCATGGCAACGCGCGTCCGGATCTGCAGTAACAGAGTCGCTCTTCGCGTTTCTATCTTATATACCACTATAACAGAAGAACGGAAGAACATACCTGAAGTTGTGCATTTCAATCAGACACGCGAGTAAAGTTGAGAGGAGTTTCACAGAAGGGCGAGTCATTCCTCTGGCTTCGCTCGTTTCCCCTCATGGGGTCAGAAACGCGCCCCAAACACCCGAACTAAAGCTCAGCGCGGACTCTCATGGCTCATATCCGTGCCAGAGAAACCACACCGAGACGTCGCGCGCCCAGAAACAGCCCCGGGAAGCTCCTGAAAGCATCCTGCGCTTGAAGGAAACACACGCAGAGATGACAGGTCAAATCCTGAGTGTGAGGAAACGACGTGTGGCGTGTCTGTCAGTGCTGGAGCATCTCTTCAAATGACGGGGTTCAGCACTCGGGCATCCGCGCCTCGCTGTGCGCATGCGCAACAGTTCCAAAGTGGTGGATCGTGCGTGGATTTTGATTAGGGAGACATTGGGATTAGGGTGATTTTGGTTCAATCAACTCTTGAACCAGGATCTGCTTATACAAGAGAACGCCTCTTCCTTGCGCCCGTCGCTATTTCCCTATTGCGCGAACAAGAAGAGATGTAGGGCGGGGCTTGTGTCTGTGCGGATGGTTGTGGTTTGCTATTGGTGGATCTCATGTGAGTGAAGATCATTAACATAATGATGTGTAAACATTTAGAATGAATATTCCATAAAAAACAAACAATCAAAAATTGTACATTTTTTGATTAAAACGTCTATGCCTTTAAAAGTTATCCAGGTATTCACACACGGATTGGAATCACAGAAACATTATGCTTTCGTACATAAAATGAATAAACATTATTATAACATTATTAAAAAAAAAGAAGAATATTTTGCACAACCTCCGTATTTCATTTTTTCTTCTGTTTTTAATATATATCAAATTAAAAAGGAAATAAACAATAGGCTCACCAGCACACACCTCTGGGGAATTTAGCGGGAACCCAGGTTGCCTTGGAAACAGATTCACTTAGCACATGATTGCAAATGCTAAAAGGTTGAGCTTGTTGCTTAGCGCAGGGGTGAGTGACAGACGGGGTCACGCCTGTGTGACTGACAGCAGGAATCACATTATCGCCTTGGGAAAGTGTTTTCTTGTGTTTTGTCTCCATTCTTAGGGATATTCTGTTAGTCTAGTGTATGGCAGCATGAACAACCATATGGGAAAAGTTGTGAAATCTGGCACACTACTAGATATGGATTTGCTACATTTTTATTAGGGGCCAAGCACTGAAGATGTGTAGGAACATATTGTATCCGTTGGCATGATTATTATTCTTAGGTTTCTTCTTCTTTTTCCGCTCTTGAGTCCATCAGCCCTTCCCCCTGCTTGGGGTAAAGTTATGAAATTTGGCACACAGCTAGAGGACAGTCTGAACTGACACCAGAGCAAATTTAGCGTCTCTAACTCAATCCCTCTAGCGCCACCACCTGTCCAAAGTTGCACTCACGGTTAATAACTTTTGGACCGTAAGGGCTGGAAATTATTTCGTTTCTTCCGAGTCCTTGTTTGCTCAAGATGCACCCCATGATGATTTTCACAAAAATGGATCCAGATCATCTTCAGGCCATGCCGGCAAAAAGTAATAGATTTAAAGTTGATTCGACAAATCATTCTCGAATAACACGCGAGAGAATTCGATGAAGAGCATGCCAAAATGAATGAGGCTATATCTGATGTATATTTGGTGTATTCTGACCAGACTTGGAGTGTGTTATGACAACCATAACCTGAGGTGACCTGCACAGTTTCAGCACAGCGCCACCTAATGCTCAGGAGATATGAAAGATGGCTAACTTATGAAGGGTTTGGCCAAAAATCACAAAACTGGTCTCTTTAGATTCGGTGCAGCATGCAGAGTCAAACGTTACTCGGTTTTCCCATACTGGCCATTTTGAATTTTGTAAAATGCTATATTTGTGTGTATCGTTATGAAACTTGACATCAAGCCCTGAAGGTACTCAACAAGTTTCAGGAAAGCGACAACTTGTGGTCAAAAGTTATAATGAAATTCCCAAAAATGTGATAGATGTATAGATGGATGTATAGATGTGATAGATGTATAGATGGATGTATAGATGTATAGATGGATGTATAGATGTGATAGATGTATAGATGGATGTATAGATGTGATAGATGGATGTATAGATGTGATAGATGTGATAGATGTATACATGGATGTATAGATGTGATAGATGTATAGATGAATGTATAGATGTGATAGATGTATAGATGGATGTATAGATGTATAGATGGATGTATAGATGTGATAGATGTATAGATGGATGTATAGATGGATGGATGGATGTATAGATGTATAGATGGATGTATAGATGGATGGATGGATGTATAGATGTGATAGGTGTGATAGATGGATGGATGGATGTTTAGATGGATGTATAGATTGATGTATAGATGTGATAGATGTATAGATGAATGTATAGATGTGATAGATGTATAGATGGATGTATAGATGTGATAGATGGATGTATAGATGGATGGATGGATGTATAGATGTGATAGATGGATGTATAGATGGATGGATGGATGTATAGATGTGATAGGTGTGATAGATGGATGGATGGATGGATGGATGGATGGATGGATGGATGTATAGATGTGATAGATGTATACATGGATGTATAGATGTTTAGATGGATGTATAGATGGATGTATAGATGTGATAGATGTATAGATGAATGTATAGATGTGATAGATGTATAGATGGATGTATAGATGTATAGATGGATGTATAGATGTGATAGATGTATAGATGGATGTATAGATGTGATAGATGTATAGATGGATGTATAGATGTGATAGATGGATGTATAGATGTGATAGATGTGATAGATGGATGTATATATGTGATAGGTGTGATAGATGTATAGATGAATGTATAGATGTGATAGATGTATAGATGGATGTATAGATGTATAGATGGATGCATAGATGGATGTATAGATGTGATAGATGTATAGATGGATGTATAGATGTGATAGATGTATAGGTGGATGTATAGATGTGATAGATGTATAGATGGATGTATAGATGTGATATATGTATAGATGAATGTATAGATGTGATAGATGTATAGATGGATGTATGGATGTATAGATGTGATAGATGGATGTATAGATGTGATAGATGGATGGATGGATGGATGTATAGATGTGATAGATGTATACATGGATGTATAGATGTTTAGATGGATGTATAGATGGATGTATAGATGTGATAGATGGATGGATGGATGAATGTATAGATGTGATAGATGTATACATGGATGTATAGATGTTTAGATGGATGTCTAGACGGATGTATAGATGTTATAGATGTATAGATGGATGTATAGATGTATAGATGGATGTATAGATGGATGTATAGATGTATAGATGGATGTATAGATGGATGTATAGATGTATAGATGGATGTATAGATGAATGTATAGATGTGATAGATGGATGGATGAATGAATAAAATAAACATTTAGATGTCACTTTTAACTGTTCTCTGAACGTTCCAAAACAAGCAACATTTAAAAAATCGGGGAAAAGTTCCATGAATGATGGATACATATTGTTATTTATTAACTCTGAATGAACATTCTAATAATGTTACCTGAACGTTGCCAGAACGTTCCCTGTTATGTGAGAAAACACTGCTAAACGGCTGCAGTATGAGATCATTGTATTCAGTAGATATATACGGGTAATCAAACACACACACATCTAACCAGATTGCGTCAGTTTGATACAAATGACCAGAGTGATGAAATATAAGACGTTTAGTGTAAGGTGATTTATATTCTATTATTCCATGGCCTCAGCTTGTTGGATGTGATTTTTTGTGGCGCTTCAGGCGATGAATAATATCTGTTTGCTCTGACAGTCGCAGTCACTGACGCTCTGATGCTGTCCAAACTCATTTCCTTCAGCACCTTCACATCACACCCGCCTGACCTACACAACCGACGGACAGCAGCACTGAGCACATTATTCCTATTATCCCACAGCCTGTAATCTGTGTCTGAGCGGATCATATGCTCGGGCTGAAAGCAATTGTCGTTTCAAACAATTGTGGAGAGGAGAGGAGTTCTCCCGCTCTCCCGCTCTCCCGTTCTCCCGTTCTCCTGTTCTCCCAGCGAACAGAAATAGAGTTTATTAATGCCGTTATTTCTGAATATTCATCATGTCAGAATCCACTGTCCATTAAACAGATTCTACTGGACTGAAATACTTCTTCCTTTGATGAGTTTCTTTTTATTTGTTTGATACTTTAAAAAAACTGGGTTTAACTACGTAAATAAAATAAGATCAAATAATCTATCCATCCATCCATCCTTCTATCATCCATCCATCCATCCATTGCTCCGTCCATCCATCCTTCCATCCATTCATCCATCATCCATCCATTGCTCCATCCATCCACCCATCCATCCTTCCATCCATTCATCCATCATCCATCCATTGCTCCATCCATCCATCCATCCATTGCTCCATCCATCCAGCCATCCATCCTTCCATCCATCCATCCATCCATTGCTCCATCCATCCACCCATCCATCCTTCCATCCATTCATCCATCCATCCATCCATTGCTCCATCCATCCATCCATCCATCCTTCCATCCATTCATCCATCCATCCATCCATCCATTGCTCCATCCATCCACCCATCCATACTTCCATCCATACATCCATTCATCCATCCATCGCTCCATCCATCCATCCATCCATCCATCCATCTATACACCCATCCATCCATCCATCCTTCTACCATCCATCCATCCATCCATCTATTCATCCATCCATCTATACATCCATCCATCATCTATCCATCCATCATCCATCCACCCCTCCATTCATCCATCTATTCATCTATTCATTCATCTATAAATCCATCCATCCACCCATCCGTCTATACATCCATTCATCCATCTATATATCCATCATCCATCCATCCATCCTTCCACCCATCCATCTATTCTCCCATCTATCCATCCACCGATCCATTCATCCTTCTATACATTCATGTATCCTCCAGCCATCCATCCATCTATTCATCCATTCATCCATCTATCCATCCATCCATCCATTCATCCATCCATCTATCCATTCATCCATTCATATATCCATTCATCTACATCCACATACACTTTCTATACACATTAGCATAATTTCAGTGAAAATCAAGGGGAAAACAGTCTGTTGTGTATCGTCAATACCGTTGCGATATATATGTAGCGCCGACGCTTTCAAGCCAAGCTGCTTTCTGTCGTCAATTCATGTGAAAAGCTTAACCATGAGCGAAATCTGTGTTCCGAAATCTTACGAAGTTCCCAGTGCGGGGATTCCTCTTGAAACACCTGGATTCCCTTGTGAAGACTCGCTGAATGACAGCACGTTGTTGTTGTGGTTCGACTAAAACTCAGAGAGTGAAGACAGAGCTCAAAGGCACAACTATTACTGTAGTTCAAGCTGATGAAATATAAAAAACAGTGCAGGAGAGGGCGCCCGGTCTCGTCATGTGACAGGCGGAACCGGCCCGGCCGAAGGCGCATCATCAAGCCTGCTTCTGACTGGTCATTAAATCCTGTGAGTGATGACCTTTGGTCTGGTGAAAAGGGTAATTATATAGAAGACGCCTGATATAATAAAGCTGTGGACAGAGAGCAGCCTTTTTATATAATATGGTCATTAAATCTGAACTGGATGCTGTCATAATATGAGAGTTTGAAGCTGTAATGAGTGAAAAATCAGGGAAGGTCTCCGTGTATGTGACACATTATTCCTCAATCAGACTGCGGTAATGCCAACAGAACTAAAAACTCTTTTTTCTGCATTAAAATTGGTGTGCAAGGGAAGGACTTTTCTGTCCTATTGTGCCGAATATCCGAGTGAAACCGCTTTGCAAACAAGAACAAATGTAGGGTGGGGCTTGATTTGGTCCCTGGGGAATTGATTGGATGGCTGTGGTTTGCTATTGGCTGATCTCATGTGAGTGACAGGTGGCCCCGCCCTTGCAATTATCTGCAGATTTACAGTTGTTTCTGATTTGTATTGATTGTCAGTTCAATGGCAGCGTTTATGCCATATAGAATCATGATTCAAATGTGGTTCAAATTAACTCTAAACATTAAATATGTGATTAAATTGTGCATTGTTTGAAAAAAAAAGTTGATTTTAATGCTATAGCGTGAGGTTTGGGTTTGTGTGTAATATTTAATATCAGGATGTAAATGTGATCGTCCTCTGTTTTTCAGGACGTTCAAGCCGCAGCTCTGACATGCATGTGTGTGAAAATGCATATAATGTGTGAAACAGGCCTGAAGGTCAGAATGCGTTATTTTACAATATAGGTGTAAAAAAAAAAGGTTTTAGCATTTGCACAGCTGACAGAACCGTAGATGCATGTTGAAATGTAAAATATGCATATAGATCAGACACTTTTCATTGGGAACATTCATGATTGACCACTATAATCATACTAAGATGTCACAATATATTCCCCAGCTGATCAATCACAGTACATTAAGACTTGTGTTGTTTTAATGGATCAATGATTCTGATGACATCACTCTGCACTCTGTCCAAATCAGCATATCTCTAGAATCACATTACATGTTCTTATTTCGCTTTCATGTTGAATAGCATAAGTGTTTCTGTAGGAATATAGAACGATCAGACCATGCATAGAGTGGTGAATTCACAGACAGTGCAATCATCCATAGAGCTGGAAGCCCTTTGTTCAAATCCATCAGACAGTGCAAAGTGCACCATATAGGGATACATCAGACAGTGCACTATATAAGGGATAGGGAACAATCAGACAGTGCACTATATAGGGATAGGGAACAATCAGACAGTGCACTATATAGGGATAGGGAACAATCAGACAGTGCACTATATAGGGATAGGAACGATCAGACAGTGCACTATATAGGGGATAGGGAACAATCAGACAGTGCACTATATAGGGGATAGGGAACGATCAGACAGTGCACTATATAGGGATAGGGAACAATCAGACAGTGCACTATATAGGGGATAGGGAACGATCAGACAGTGCACTATATAGGGATAGGGAACAATCAGACAGTGCACTATATAGGGATAGGAACGATCAGACAGTGCACTATATAGGGATAGGAACAATCAGACAGTGCACTATATAAGGGATAGGGAACGATCAGACAGTGCACTATATAGGGATAGGGAACGATCAGACAGTGCACTATATAGGGATAGGGAACAATCAGACAGTGCACTATATAGGGATAGGAACGATCAGACAGTGCACTATATAGGGATAGGGAACAATCAGACAGTGCACTATATAGGGATAGGGAACGATCAGACAGTGCACTATATAGGGATAGGGAACGATCAGACAGTGCATAGGGGATAGGGAACGATCAGACAGTGCACTATATAAGGGATAGGGAACGATCAGACAGTGCACTATATAGGGGATAGGGAACGATCAGACAGTGCACTATATAGGGATAGGGAGCGATCAGACAGTGCACTATATAAGGGATAGGGAACGATCAGACAGTGCACTATATAGGGTATAAGGAACAATCAGACAGCGCACTATATAGAGGATAGAGAACGACCAGACAGTCCATCTATATAGGTATAAGGAACAATCCATCCATCCACCCACCCATCCAACCATCAATCCATCCATCCATCCATCCACCCATCAATCCATCCATCCATCCATCCACCATCAATCCATCCATCCATCAATCCATCCATCCATCCATCCATCCATCCATCACTATATAGGGATAGAGAACGACCAGACGGTGCACTATATAGGGAATAGAGAACCACCAGACAGTGCACTATATAGGGTATAGGAACGATCAGACAGCGCACTATATAGGGGATAGAGAACGACCAGACAGTGCACTATATAGGGTATAGGGAACGATCAGACAGTGCACTATATAGGGGATAGAGAACGACCAGACGGTGCACTATATAGGGTATTAGGAACAATCAGACAGCGCACTATATAGGGGATAGAGAACGATCAGACGGTGCACTATATAGGGTATAGGGAACAATCAGACAGTGCACTATATAGGGGATAGAGCGGCGAGACAGTGCACTATATAGGGTATAGGAACGATCAGACAGTGCACTATATAGGGGATAGAGAACGACCAGACAGTTCACTATATAGGGTATAAGGAACAATCAGACAGTGCACTATATAGGGGATAGAGAACGATCAGACAGTGCACTATATAGGGTATAGGGAACAAACAGACAGTGCACTATATAGGGGATAGAGAACGACCAGACAGTGCACTATATAGGGTATAGGGAACAATCAGACAGTGCACTATATAAGGGATAGGGAACGATCTGACAGTGCACTATATAGGGGATAGGGAACGATCAGACAGTGCACTATATAGGGGATAGGGAACGATCAGACAGTGCACTATATAAGGGATAGGGAACGATCAGACAGTGCACTATATAGGGGATAGGGAACGATCAGACAGTGCACTATATAAGGGATAGGGAACGATCAGACAGTGCACTATATAGGGATAGGGAACGATCAGACAGTGCACTATATAGGGTATAAGGAACAATCAGACAGCGCACTATATAGAGGATAGAGAACGACCAGACAGTGCACTATATAGGGTATAAGGAACAATCAGACAGCGCACTATATAGGGGATAGAGAACGATCCGACAGTGCACTATATAGGGGATAGAGAACGACCAGACAGTGCACTATATAGGGTATAGGGAACGATCAGACAGTGCACTATATAGGGGATAGAGAACGACCAGACAGTGCACTATATAGGGTATTAGGAACAATCAGACAGCGCACTATATAGGGATAGGGAACAATCCGACAGTGCACTATATAGGGGATAGAGAACACCAGACAGTGCACTATATAGGGTATAGGGAACGATCAGACAGTGCACTATATAGGGGATAGAGAACGACCAGACAGTGCACTATATAGGGTATTAGGAACAATCAGACAGTGCACTATATAGGGATAGAGACGATCAGACAGTGCACTATATAGGGAACAATCAGACAGTGCACTATATAGGGATAGAGAACGATCAGACAGTGCACTATATAGGGTATAGGGAACAATCAGACAGTGCACTATATAGGGATAGAGAACGACCAGACAGTGCACTATATAGGTATAGGAACGATCAGACAATGCACTATATAGGGGATAGAGAACGACCAGACAGTGCACTATATAGGGATAGGGAACGATCAGACAGTGCACTATATAGGGTATAGGGAACAATCAGACAGTGCACTATATAGGGGATAGAGAACGATCAGACAGTGCACTATATAGGGTATAGGGAACAATCAGACAGTGCACTATATAGGGGATAGAGAACGATCAGACAGTGCACTATATAGGTATAGGGAACGATCAGACAGTGCACTATATAGGGTATTAGGAACAATCAGACAGTGCACTATATAGGGGATAGAGAACGACCAGACAGTGCACTATATAGGGTATAGGGAACAATCAGACAGTGCACTATATAGGGATAGAGAACGATCAGACAGTGCACTATATAGGGTATAGGAACAATCAGACAGTGCACTATATAGGGATAGAGAACGACCAGACAGTGCACTATATAGGGTATAGGGAACGATCAGACAATGCACTATATAGGGATAGAGAACGACCAGACAGTTCACTATATAGGGTATAAGGAACAATCAGACAGCGCACTATATAGGGGATAGGGAACGACCAGACAGTGCACTATATAGGGAATAGGGAACGATCAGACAATGCACTATATGGGGATAGAGAACGACCAGACAGTTCACTATATAGGGTATAAGGAACAATCAGACAGCGCACTATATAGGGGATAGAGAACGACCAGACAGTTCACTATATAGGGTATAAGGAACAATCAGACAGCGCACTATATAGGGGATAGGAACGACCAGACAGTGCACTATATAGGGAATAGGGAACGATTAGACAGCGCACTATATAGGGGATAGGGAACGACCAGACAGTGCACTATATAGGGAATAGGGAACGATTAGACAGCGCACTATATAGGGGATAGAGAACGACCAGACAGTGCACTATATAGGGTATAAGGAACAATCAGACAGCACACTATATATGGGATAGGGAACAATCAGACAGTGCACTATATAGGGGATAGGTAGGGGATAGAGAACGATCAGACAGTGCACTATATAGGGGATAGAGAACGATCAGACAGTGCACTATATAGGGTATAGGGGACAATCAGACAGAGCACTATATAGGGGATAGGGAATCATCAGACAGTGCACTATATAGGGGATAGGGAACAGTGCGTAGTCATGTTGGGACAGAAAGGGGCCGTCCCCAAACTTTTCCCGCAAAGTTGGAAGCATGAAATTGTCCAAAATGTCTTGGTGACGCATTAAGAGTTCCTTTCACTGGAACTAAGGGGCCAACCCCTGAAAAACAACCCCACCCCATAATCCCTCCTCCACCAAACTTTACACTTGGCACAATGCAGTCAGGCAAGTCCCGTTCCCCTGGCAACCGCCAAACCCAGACTCGTCCATGGGATAGTCAGACAGAGAAGTGTGATTGGTCACTCAGAGAACACGTCTCACTGCTCTAGAGTCCAGTGGTGGCGTGCTTTACCCCACTGCATCCCACGCTTTGCATTGTTCTTGGTGATGTAAGGCTTGGATGAGCTGCTCGGCCATGGAAACCCATTCCATGAAGCTCTCTCCGCACTGTTCCTGAGCTCATCTGAAGGCCACAGGAGTTTGGAGGTCTGGAGCGATTGACTCTGCAGAAAGTTGGTGACTTCTGCGCACTGTGACCCTCAGCATGCGCTGACCCCGCTCTGGGATTTCACTTCGTGCCTGAGTTGCTGTTGTTCCCAATCGCTTCCTCTTTGTTATAATCCCACTAACAGTTGAGCGTGGAATATTTAGTAGTGAGGAAATGTCAGGAATGGCCTTATTGCACAGGTGGCAACCTATCCCGGTCCCACGCTTGAGTTCACTGAGCTCCTGAGAGCGAGCCATTCTCTCACAAATGTGTGTAGAAGCGTCTGCATGCCTAGTGCTTGATTTATACACCTGTGGCCATGAAGGGATTGAACACCTGAACTCTGGGATTTGTAGGGGGAAGCACAATACTATTGGCAATAGTTGTTATCGTTATAGTTATCATAACGAGCCGTAACACTTTGTCGGGTCAGTGTAGGCATCTGTATTGATTACCACCTATCATAAGTGTCTGAGCGTGAGGCGGTCATCGGCTCAGCTCACCTGGAAATGTGATTCCCTGAGCGGAACAAGCCTGGGCTGTGAAGCGGAGTGGAGGAGATCAAGCACGGCACTGCATCCGTGAACCATCGATCTGCCCTCATAATGGCTCACAGTCCCGTCGCTCTATCACTGCTGCTGTGGGGAAAGACCTCCAGCGGGATTTAAGGATTTCAGCTTCAAAGCGCGGTGTTTGTTCCCCAGTCGTATTTGTCCTAGTTTGAGAGTTATAGAATAATAACTGCACATAGTTTGATATTAGTTTGACTGAGACATTTAATTGGACTAAAATCCACCCATCCATCCACAATATATAACAAAGCTGCAGGCTCTCAAATCCATCCATCTATTGTTCTCTCCACCCATTCATTCATCCACCCATCCATCCATCTATTGTTCTCTCCACCCATTCATTCATCCACCCATCCATCCATCTATTGTTCTCTCCACCCATCCATCCATCCATCTATTGTTCTCTCCACCCATTCATCCATCCATCTATTGTTCTCTCCACCCATTCATTCATCCACCCATCCATCCATCTATTGTTCTCTCCACCCATTCATTCATCCACCCATCCATCCATCTATTGTTCTCTCCACCCATCCATCCATCCATCCATCCATCCATCCATCCATCCATCCATCTATTGTTCTCTCCACCCATTCATCCATCCATCTATTGTTCTCTCCACCCATTCATCCATCCATCCATCCATCTATTGTTCTCTCCACCCATTCATTCATCCACCCATCCATCCATCCATCCATCTATTGTTCTCTCCACCCATCCATCCATCCATCTATTGTTCTCTCCACCCATCCATCTATTGTTCTCTCCATTCATCCATCCATCCATCCATCCATCTATTGTTCTCTCCACCCACCCATCCATCCATCCATCTATTGTTCTCTCCATCCATCCATCCATCCATCTATCTATTGTTCTCTCCATCCATCCATCCATCCATCCATCTATCTATTGTTCGCGTCAATATCTATATATAACATATCATTGTTTAAATTATAATTTTTTTATTTTATTTCTAGATTTAAAACACATTTCTTTGCTGTCCAGTTGTTGTTGTGGTTGTAGCTGTTGTGTTGAGTTGTGCATTCGGATCACTGTATGAAACAAACACAAAATACTGTAAACAAACCGTCTCTAACCCGGAATGACATGAAGCCACAGAAGAGAGGGATTCTGAGCTGGTACTGTGTCTGCATGGATTAACTTCACGTCGTGTCCACAGTAAACTGTTTTTTGTGAGATATTTTGCAGTCATTCAGCCTTCGGCCAGCGGTCGCCCACCTCGAGCTGTCACTCACGTCTCCATCATTATTAATTTGGTCATATATAATTCTATAAACTATCCAAATTAAACTAGCCAAATCAAATTTTGTTGCAATGTTGTCCTGTTTAACACTGTGAAGCTGCTTTGAAACAATCGTCATTGTAAAAGCGCTATATAAATAAATTTGATTGATTGATTGATTGATTGATCAGTTCGGTTACAGGAGGCGAGCCGCTGTCAGCTTCTTCAGATCGCCCATCAGTACCAAAGCTTCAGCGTTCGCATCGCCGGGACCCGGAAGCTTCGTCACATGAAATAACACAACCTGGCCAACACATTGCAATGTTTGTTCTGATTTGGTGTGTGTGTGTGTGTGTGTGTGTGTGACGGAGCGTTTTTGTTTTTGTTTTCAATTTTATTGTTGCTGATTATTCTGTTTGTTTGTCATGAACATAAGAAAAATCATAATCATATGCTCATGTTCATGTTTATGCACCAATGTAACAGTTATTTTGTCATGAGCAGAAATATTTAACTACTAAAACATTTTAATATACACAACACATCCATCCATCCATCCACCCACCCATCAATCCATCCATCAATCAATCCATCAATCAATCAATCTATTATTCTTTCCATCCATCCATCAATCCATCCATCCATCCATTCATCAATCTATTGTTCTCTCCATCCATCCACCCACCCATCCATCTATTGTTCTCTCCATCCATCCATCCATCAATCTATTGTTTTCCATCCACCCACCCACCAATCCATCTATCCATCAATCTATTGTTCTCTCCATCCATCCATCAATCCATCAATCCATCCACCAATCCATCCATTCATCCATCCATCCATTAATCCATCAATCCATCCATCCATCCATCCATCCATCAATCTATTGCTTTCTCCATCCATCCACCCACCCATCCATCCATTCATCAATCTATTGTTCTCTCCATCCATCCACCCATCCATCCATCTATTGTTCTCTCCATCCATCCATCCATCCATCCATCCATCCATCCATCCATCTATTGTTCTCTCCATCCATCCATCCATCAATCCATCAATCCATCCACCAATCCATCCATTCATCCATCCATCCATTAATCCATCAATCCATCCATCCACCATCCACCCACCCATCAATCCATCCATCCACCCATCCATCCATCCATCCATCCATCCATCTATTGTTCTCTCCGTCCATCCATCCATCAATCCATCAATCCATCCACCAATCCATCCATTCATCCATCCATCCATTAATCCATCAATCCATCCATCCATCCATCCATCCATCCATCTATTGTTTTCTCCATCCACCATCCATCCATCCATCCATCCATCCATCCATCATCTATTGTTTTCTCCATCCATCCACCCATCCATCCATCTATTGTTCTCTCCACCCATCCATCCATCCATCCATCCATCCATCCATCCATCTATTGTTCTCTCTGTCCATCCATCCATCAATCCATCAATCCATCCACCAATCCATCCATTCATCCATCCATCCATTAATCCATCAATCCATCCATCCATCCACCCATCCACCCACCCATCAATCCATCCATCCACCCATCCATCCATCCATCCATCCACCCATCCATCCATCCATCCATCCATCCATCCATCCATCCATCCATCCATCCATCCATCCATCCATCCACCCATCAATCAATCCATCCATCCACCCACCCATCCAACCATCAATCCATCCATCCATCCATCCACCCATCCATCCACCCATCAATCCATCCATCCATCCATCCACCCATCAATCCATCCATCCATCAATCCATCCATCCATCCATCCATCCATCCACCCATCCATCCATCCATCCATCCATCCACCATCCATCCATCCATCTATCAATTCATCCATCCATCCATCCATCCATCCACCCATCCATCCATCAATCTATTGTTCTCTCATCCATCCACCCATCCATCCATTCATCCATCCATCAATGCATCCACCCATCCATCGACCCATCCATCCATCCATCCATTCATCAATCTATCGTTCTCTCATCCATCCACCAATCCATCCATCCATCCATCCACCCATCCATCCATCCATTTATTGTTCTCCCCATCCATCCACCCATCCATCTATTGTTCTCTCCATCCATCCATCCATCCATCCAACCACCCATCCACCAATCCACCCATTCATCCATCAATCTATTGTTCTCTCATCCATCCACCAATCCATCCATCCATACATTTATTGTTCTCTCCATCCATCCATCCATCCATCAATCTATTGTTCTCTCGATCCATACATCTATTCAAAAGATGACCGTTCAAAAGTCAGTTGGTATGATTTCTTAATTATTAGATCATGAATACAATAAAATATGTGAATATATAGTGCAGTGTGATTTATTCCTGTGATCAAAGCTGAGTTTATCATCATTACTCCAGTCTTCAGTGTCACATGATCCTTCACTAATCATTCTCATATGAGGATCTGATGATCAACACACATTTATGATTATTATCAGTGTCGAAATTATGAATTGCTTAGGTGAAACTTTGAGCGATGCTAGTATTCAAAGCACACTCTGAAGTCTTCAGGAGAGTTTAAGGTCCGATCCGGAGCTGAAGGGCCCGTGTACGGCAGACACAGAGTCCGGATTCATTCTCTCAGATGCTGTAAGAGCTGAAATACTGTCATCATGTGCGCTGGGGTTCTGATGGCATAGAGTGCCGTTTTATCTCTCTATAAATAAAGGATGGGACTTCACTTATAGCACTTCCTGTAGCAGCCGAAGCTGTAGAAGCATATATTTTTGAATGTGCAATCGTTCGGACTGAAACCATGTGTTCAATTATTAAGAGAAGAGCATCACTATAAACTTTCAATAACACACATTCGTCCACCAAAGCTCTGAGATGGTATTTTCACATTCAGATTTTATTAGTGAACAATGATATAATTTTCAGTTTGTTTCTCACTCAGAAGATGCACTTATGATAGAGTTATGATAGTGTTTTTTATAGTGTCAATTGCTTAACGTATAAAGATGATTCTCAATGTTATGAAAGATACAGAATACTTTGATATACCATTTTACTTTATGCAATATGTGTGTAAACATGGCCATAAATGCGATTCCCATTCTAGGCAATGCATCTATACACTGTTCTAATGTTTTGGGACAATATGTAAATGTAGAAAGACATGTAACAATATTTTCATAAGAATGTCTTATATTTCATAAGAATATCCAGAACTGTGTATGTTGTCAGAGAAATGTGCTAAACTATAATGTCCTCTACAGAAGCCAAAGGTCTGATGTGGTCTCCGGAGGATCTCTCGTCTGTTCTGCGGTTATATTTAGATGTCACTTCACAAACTTTGCAGCTCGCCCGTCGGTCCTCTTCGCAACAATCGTTTTATTCAATGACTGTAGCCTCGAAAGCGAGCCGAGATCGCCACCATCACTGAAATGCTGTTGCTTTGTCAGTTCATCTCAATTACTTACATTGTGTCTTGACTTTGCTTGTTATGAGAGGTTTGGAGAGCCTGCATTTTTAACTTTCTTTATTCAAATCAAATGACTGATTGTTAGGCTGCATTAACTAGGTCAGCCGGAACCGGGAACACTTCCCATAACACCTGATGTACTCGTTACATCATAAAAAGAGTGGCATCCACACTAATGTTAGTCTCTCTGTTTATCCCGAGGTTTACTGCAGTCGGCCGGATCCAGGCCGTGTCCGGATCGGATGGTGGACCTGCATCTGGACATGACCAGCTCATCCTGGAGTGTCTGCTGAGACCGTGTCCATTAGTGTCTCCTCTGAATTCGCCTCACCGGAACGTGATCCTCAATTAACCCGTCTCCGGCGCAATAACTCCGATCTTTCAAGTATTCATATTCTTGTGTAATCGACGCGCCATCCTAAATGAGCCGCCTCGTGCGTCATACCCAAAATTTTGAATATTCCTATCTAATATGATTTATGACCTGCAAGGTTGCCAGAGTAATAATTATACACTGTTAATAATAGGCCAGAGGAGAACTGGCACCCGACTGAGTCTGGTTTCTCCCAAGGTTTATTTTTCTCCATCATGCCCTGATGGAGTTTTGGTTCCTTGCCACTGTCGCCTTTGGCTTGGCTTGCTCAGTTGTGACACTCAAATTATGATCCAAGTTACTCAACTAAATATACAAATAGAACTGCTGAAACAAATGTCATTGTGTAAGCGCTATATAAATAAAGTTGATTGATTGATTGATTGTGAGACTTCAGTGTAACGCCCACTGCTGTGATTGGCGCTGTGAGACTTCAGTGCGCCCACTGCTGTGATTGGCGCTGTGAGACTTCAGTGTAGCGCCCACTGCTGTGATTGGCGCAGTGAGACTTCAGTGTAACGCCCACTGCTGTGATTGGCGCTGTGATTGCGCGCTGTGAGCTTCAGTGTAAACGCCACTGCCCGCCACTGCTGTGATTGGCGCTGTGAGACTTCAGTGTAAACGCCCACTGCTGTGATTGGCGCAGTGAGACTTCAGTGTAAACGCCCACTGCTGTGATTGGCGCTGTGAGACTTCAGTGTAAGCGCCCACTGCTGTGATTGGCCGCAGTGAGACTTCAGTGTAAACGCCCACTGCTGTGATTGGCCGCAGTGAGACTTCAGTGTAAACGCCCACTGCTGTGATTGGCCGCAGTGAGACTTCAGTGTAAACGCCACTGCTGTGATTGGCCGCAGTGAGACTTCAGTGTAAACGCCCACTGCTGTGATTGGCCGCAGTGAGACTTCAGTGTAAACGCCCACTGCTGTGATTGGCCGCTGTGAGACTTCAGTGTAAACGCCCACTGCTGTGATTGGCTGCTGTGAGACTTCAGTGTAAACGCCCACTGCTGTGATTGGCCGCTGTGAGACTTCAGTGTAAACGCCCACTGCTGTGATTGGCCGCAGTGAGACTTCAGTGTAAACGCCCACTGCTGTGATTGGCCGCTGTGAGACTTCAGTGTAGCGCCCACTGCTGTGATTGGCCGCAGTGAGACTTCAGTGTAAACGCCCACTGTGATTGGCCGCTGTGAGACTTCAGTGAAAACGCCCACTGCTGTGATTGGCGCTGTGAGACTTCAGTGTAAACGCCCACTGCTGTGATTGGCCGCTGTGAGACTTCAGTGTAAACGCCCACTGCTGTGATTGGCCGCAGTGAGACTTCAGTGTAAACGCCCACTGCTGTGATTGGCCGCAGTGAGACTTCAGTGTAAACGCCCACTGCTGTGATTGGCGCTGTGAGACTTCAGTGTAAACGCCCACTGCTGTGATTGGCTGCTGTGAGACTTCAGTGTAAACGCCCACTGCTGTGATTGGCCAATGAGACTTCAGTGTAAACCCCACTGCTGTGATTGGCCGCAGTGAGACTTCAGTGTAAACGCCCACTGCTGTGATTGGCCGCTGTGTGACTTAAGTGTAAACGCCCACTGCTGTGATTGGCAGCTGTTAGACTTAAGTGTAAACGCCCACTGCTGTGATTGGGTGCAGTGAGACTTCAGTGTAAACGCCCACTGCTGTGATTGGCTGCTGTGAGACTTCAGTGTAAACGCCCACTGCTGTGATTGGCGCAGTGAGACTTCAGTGTAAACGCCCACTGCTGTGATTGGCGCAGTGAGACTTCAGTGTAAACGCCCACTGCTGTGATTGGCTGCAGTGAGACTTCAGTGTAAACGCCCACTGCTGTGATTGGCGCAGTGAGACTTCAGTGTAAACGCCCACTGCTGTGATTGGCGCAGTGAGACTTCAGTATAAACGCCCACTGCTGTGATTGGCCGCTGTGAGTCTTCAGTGTAAACGCCCATTGCTGTGATTGGCTGACATCTTTGCATATGAAATGGCTAGTATCACATGTGTAACTCTCCTGAAAACTTGCACGTTTTTACAATAATAGCTCTCAAGGTTTACTAATGGTGAAAAGTGTTGATTATAGCATTATATTTAGATCTATTGCATTTTGAGTATCGCTCTTCTCCTCGTCATCTCACTAACACTCCAGTGGGCGGAGCCAAAGCTGTGATGATGAAGTAGGCGTGGATCTTCTTCTGCAGAGGCGGTCTTTGAGTCGTTCTCCGGGCTTGGTTACAATAAAAGCTGTTTTTGGACTAACAAGGAAGTTTTCAGTTTCTTTAACCAACAGGATACTCTTATAGTATGATGACATTATGATGATCTTATATGTTGATTGATTTCTCAGTTCATGACCCCTTTAGAACAGGTTAAAAAATCTGCCAAAAACACTCAGGTCTTGATATGTGTTGCTGCTCAAGTTTCAAGAATTTTTAGATTTGCAATTGACAAGTAAGACTTTAACACTCATGAGGAAGAGGATATTTTGCTGTGTAGCTTGTTGTTTTTCTCATAAATCAGATGCTTTTACTGTCACCATGCTTCATTTTCTGCTTATGTAACCGTCTTAATATTACAGAATGAAATTAATATTGCAATTAAGCGGCTGAAGCCTGTAATTACGAGCATGATAAAGTAATATCAGGGCTTGATGCAGTTGTATTTTTTTGCTATGGATAAATGATCTATTATCTTCACTGCGGAGAGTGAAATCCTGCTAATGACTGGAAGGATCCCTGCTGTGAGTTTAATGAGGAAAATGACACAGAACTAAATGGAAGTGATGGAGAACGTCAGTGGAAAGCAATGCTGCAATTACACTGAGCGGCCACTTTATCAGGGGCATCGCTCGATATAACAACAGGTGGAATGATACAAATCTCAGTATGAGTAGTTATATTAAAGTAACACTATATATATCCATCCATTCATCCATCCATCCATCCACCCATCCATCATCCCTCCATCTATTGTTCTCTCCATCCACCCATCCATCCATCCATCCATCCATCTATTGTTCTCTCCATCCACCCATCCATTCATCCATCTATTGTTTTCTCCATCCATGCATCCATCCATCCATCCATCTATTGTTCTCTCCATCCACCCATTCATCCATCTATTGTTCTCTCCATCCACCCATTCATCCATCTATTGTTCTCTCTCTCCATCCATCCATCCATCCATCCATCCACCCACCCATTCATCCATCTATTGTTCTCTCCATCCACCCATCCATCCATCTATTGTTCTGTCCATCCATCCATCCACCCATTCATCCATCTATTGTTCTCTCCATCCATCCATCCATCCATCCACCCATTCATCCATCTATTGTTCTCTCCATCCATCCATCCATCCACCCACCCATTCATCCATCTATTGTTCTCTCCATCCACCCATCCATCCATCTATTGTTCCGTCCATCCATCCATCCATCCATCCACCCATTCATCCATCTATTGTTCTCTCCATCCATCCATCCACCCATTCATCCATCTATTGTTCTCTCCATCCACCCACCCATCCATCTATTGTTCTGTCCATCCATCCATCCACCCATCCATCCATCCATCCATCCATCCATCCATCCACCCATTCATCCATCTATTGTTCTCTCCATCCACCCATCCATCCATCTATTGTTCTCTCCATCCATCCATCCATCCATCCATCCATCCATCCATCCATCCACCCATTCATCCATCTATTGTTCTCTCCATCCACCCATCCATCCATCTATTGTTCTGTCCATCCATCCATCCATCCATCCATCCATCTATTGTTCTCTCCATCCACCCATTCATCCATCTATTGTTCTCTCCATCCAGCCATCCATCATCCATCAATCTATTGTTCTCTCCATCCATCCATCCATCCATCCATCCATCCATCCATCCATCCATCCATCCATTCATCCATCCATCCATCCATCCATCTATTGTTCTCTCGATCAATCCATCCATCTATTGTTCTCTCAATCCACCCATCCATCCATACATCCATCCACCCAATCCTCCATCTATTGTTCTCTCCATCCATCCATCCATCCATCCATCCATCCACCCATTCATCCATCTATTGTTCTCTCCATCCATCCATCCATCTATTGTTCTCTCCATCCATCCATCCATCCATCCATCCATCCATCTATTGTTCTCCATCCACCCATTCATCCATCTATTGTTCCATCCATCCATCCATCCATTCATCCATCTATTGTTCTCTCCATCCATCCATCTATTGTTCTCTCCATCCATCCATTCATCCATCTATTGTTCTCTCCATCCATTCATCCATCTATTGTTCTCCATCCATCCATCCATCCATCTATTGTTTTCTCCATCCATCCATCCATCTATTGTTCTCTCCATCCACCCATTCATCCATCTATTGTTCTCTCCATCCATCCATCCATCCATCTATTGTTCTCTCCATCCACCCATTCATCCATCTATTGTTCTCTCCATCCATCCATCCATCCATCCATCCATCTATTGTTCTCTCCATCCACCCATTCATCCATCTATTGTTTTCTCCATCCATCCATCCATCCATCCATCTATTGTTTTTTCCATCCATCCATCCATCCATCCATCTATTGTTTTCTCCATCCATCCATCCATCCATCCATCTATTGTTCTCTCCATCCATCCATCCATTCATCCATCTATTGTTCTCTCCATCCATCCATCCATTCATCCATCTATTGTTCTCTCCATCCATCCATCCATCTATTGTTCTCTTCATCCACCCATCCACATTTTGTATAGAGAAAAAAATATGTAAGGCTGTTATGATTGGCTAACGTCATTGCATAGGAAACAGTATGAACACCCACTCACTATTGCACAATGAGTGTTTTAAAAAACATCCAGATAAATACACATATCTGCTATTAACATTTGAGTTCACTGGGGGAAGAATATTATAAACAAATATAGGTGGTAGAAAAAATTCCATCACGTGACGACGTGTACTGAGTTATGTCTGTTGTGTTTTTTTGCATGTTTGCTTTGCAATCTGGATTTCTTTTCTTTTCTGGAGCGCGTGTGGCGGTGCTTTAAAGAGCTGCGGCTCGGAGGCTTGCTCCAAACTCATCTCGCTGCATTGTACATGTGTAATGACAACAAAACTTCTAATCTACAACATTCTAATCTGACAACAAAACTAATCTAATCCTGAATCTAATTAGTAAACCGTCTCAAAGGTTCCGAGTTTTAATCTGCTCTCATATAGTTTTTTTTTCTTCTTCATTATAATCAAAAGATGTTCATCAATGGTTGTATATTAAGAGCATGGACTATTATCTATTATTACTATTATCATCACTATTAATGGATGTATCAATATTATTATTATTATTATTATTATTATTATTGCTATACTATTGTTTTTTGTCCTCTTCCTGATCATTTAACCTCTCCCTCATTCCGGATGAAATGAGTTTATTTGTTTATATGTTTATCATTACTACTACTGCTAATTATATTATTGCTATTTGTCATTTCGTATTAATTGGATTTATCATTCTTATAATTGTTGTTATTGTTATTATTATTATTATTATTAATAGTGCTATTACTATTGCTGTTGTCACCTTCCTTATACCCCATTTTCTATTTTTTTTGTTGAAACTCTGGTTATGACTGTTGTGCTTCCCTACATGCTCCTTTATCCATATATTTCAACTCCCACACACACACATCATCCAGCACGACCCATTCATCCATCTATTGTTCTCATCCATCTATTGTTCTCTCCATCCATTCCGCATCCATTCACATCCATCTATTGTTCTCTCCATCCATCCATCCATTCATCCACTGTATTTTCTATCCCCTACACTGCCATACCATCACACACACACACACACACACACACACACACACACACACACACACACACTGCCCCTAAACCTACCCATCACACACACACACACACTGCCCCTAAACCTACCCATCACACACACACACACACACACACACACACACACACACACACACACTGCCCCTGCACACACACACACCCATCACACACACACACCTACCCCCCATCACACACACACACACTGCCCACTGCCCCTAAACACACCATCACACACACACACACACACACACACACTGCCCCTGCCCCTAAACCTACCCATCACACACACACACACACTGCCCCTGACCCTAAACCTACCCATCACACACACACACACACACACTGCCCTGCCCCTAAACCTACCCATCACACACACACACACACACACACACACACACACACACACACACACACACACACACACACACACACACACACATACACATATATCGACTGGCTCTTACGTATGTTTTGCTGGTCTTTGTATTTTACATCTAATTTCTCTTTTGTAAATATTGTACAGCCTCAAATTCTGTTCCCATCCATCCATCCATCTATGTTACATTGTTCTTCCATCCATCCATTCATCCATCTATTGTTCTCTCCATCCATCCATCCATCCATCCATTCATTGTTATCCATCCATGTCCACCATCTCATCCAAGATATTCATGTCTTTCTTTCTTCAGTGGAAAAGAAATTAAGTTTTTGAGGAAAACATTCCAGGATTTCTCTCCACATAATGGACTTCAATGGGAACCAACGGCTGAAGGTCCAAATCACTGCAGTTTCAGAGGAATCGAATCCAGACAAACCATCCCACATTTTCTAAAAATAATCATTTATATACTTTTTAAGCTCAGATGCTCGACTTCGGTGTTGTTGTTCTTCACGGCGTATGATGTCATCAGTGCTGGTTCTGATAGAAAGGTGTCAGAATACACAGCACACCCTCAGGGGTCGAGTGGAGTCCATGCCTTCATGGGACCAACACAATATTCGGTCATAATGTTATGCCTGATCGGTGTATATATATATATATATGTATGGGACATTCCTCTTGTTTCATTTCCTCTCCCGCTGGTTGCCTTGGCAACATACAGAGCTTCTAAAAGCTTGAAGTATTGTAGATGGCATTAGACAAGCGCCCGCTCGCTCGGCATTGAGTGTAAGCAAACAGCCGTATCTGTTTCTGCATCACACTCACTTTCCTCTGATAACCGCATTCTGTCATTCACTCACAGCTTCCTCAGCGCCCCACTGAATATTCACTGAGCTGGTTTGAGCTCCTCAGCAATTAAAATAACAAAGGCTCTGTAACGCTCGGCACCGGCGATTTGAATGGAAATAGAAAACAGGAGAAAATAATGGAAGTGGAGGCCTTTTGAAGTCCTTCTTTACTGCAGTTGGACAAACACAGTGCGCTAACCCTCTGGTGATCTTTTTTACTTCATCTGAATGGTACGAAACTTGGTAAAGGTTTTGGCACTTGTTATGTGAACACACTCTCGTCGTCAGTGAGGAACCTGGGTGTGCTCTTTGATACCAATCTCTCGTTTGAAAGCCATCTGTAAAACTGCATTCTATCATCTTAAAAATATATCTAAATTACGGCACATGCTCTCAATGCAAAATGCTGAACAGTTAATACATGCGTTCATGAGCTCAAGGCTAGATTATTGTAATGCTCTACTGGGTGGTTGCCCTGCTCGCTTAATAAACAAACTCCAGCTGGTCCAAAACGCAGCAGCTCGAGTTCTTACTAGAACCAGGAAGTGTGAACACATTAGCCCGGTTCTGTCAACACTGCACTGGCTCTCTATTAAACATCACATACATTTTAAAATCTTGCTTATTACTTACAAAGCACTAAATGGTTTATCTCCCCAGTACTTAAGCGAGCTCTTAACACATTATACTCCATCACGTCTACTGCGGTCTCTAAACTCTGACCTGCTGATAATACCTAGAATATCAAAATCAACTGCAGGCGCTCGATCCTTTTCCTCTTTAGCACCTAAACTCTGGAACAGTCTTCCTAGCATTGTTCGGGAAGCAGACACACTCTGTCAGTTTAAATCTAGACTAAAAACACATCTCTTTACTATGGCATACACACAGAACATTATCAGTTTATATCATTCAGATCAGTAAATGATTATTAGGCTGCATTATCTAGGTCAGCCGGAACCGGGAACACTTCCCATAACACCTGATGTACTCGTGACATCATCAGAAGAAGGGCATCTACGCTAATGTTAGTCTCTCTGTTTATCCCGAGGTTTACTGCAGTCAGCCGGATCCGGGCCGTATCCAGATCAGCCTGGACATGACCTACACATCCCTGAATTGTGTAAATTAACTTCAATCTTTAGAATAATCTTACGAAATATCATTTGATCTAATCTGACTTCTGACCTGTAATATTTGCCTGAATCATAATCACTCAGTGTTTGTTCGTTGGCCAGAGGAGAACTGAGCGACTGAGCCTGGTTTCTCCCAAGGGTTATTTTTCTCCATTCTGTCTCCTGATGGAGTTTGGGTTCTTGCCACCGTTTGCCTTTGGCTTGCTCAGTTGTGGCAAATTATTCAATTGACAATTCAATATGACACTACATATTCAATTATATTACTGATCTCACTCTGTGAGAACTAAACTGAGCTGATGACATCACTGTTTCTCCAGAGCGGCTGTACGGCCCAATCAAACTGCGGTATTCTCCTGTTCACACTGTGAGGCTGCTTTAAAACAATCAGCTTTGTAAAAAGCGCTGTAGCACCTATAAAGGTGACTTGACAAAAACCGTTCAATGGTGAGATGAATGGATGAGAAGAACAGTCACAAATGAGCGCATTGGAAATGAGTTTCCTCTAGTGGAGGCGTTTGGTACTGCGCCCAAACCAAAACTCACTGAAAGCTCATTTATTGAGATATCAACCTCAAATTTGAAAAAAATGATTTCCTTTGATTTCCTCACTGTTTTAGAGTAAAACATAAAAAAAAACAATATTTTTCATAAAAAATTAAAAAAAAGTGTCATAACAATACACGTAAACTCAAAACATTTCTCAAGTTCACTTGAGAAATTTATGAGAGTTTATGAGAGTTTAGGTTTAAGGTAAGTTTATTTTTTATGTCTATGCTCAAAAAGTGAATAAATGGATAATAAGTTTAAATATAATTCAATATCATAACATCCCCCAAAAATACAACATAATAAATACATTTAAAAAAAACACATTATGGAACCAAAATTTCAAAAATAGAAATAAAAAGTCTTGATAAAAACTGTAAATAAATAAATTAGATTGAAAAATAATTAAACATTTTGATTAACATAAATAAAATTAAATAATGCATTTAACAGTATATTTATATGGTGAGCAGAGCCGGATTAACGCAAAGGCAAACTAGGCACGTGCCTAGGGTCCGATTGGCGGGATGGGGCCCAGACAGAGGGACAAAATAATAATAATAATACAAATTAAAAAAATGTCCTATCTACAATTTATTTCAATATTTATTAATTAACTAAAAATAGTGACAATGTTCATTTTAACTGTGTGTGTGCGCGCATTAGTTTAGCGTGATGATCAACTTACAATAATAGTGCATTCTCCCGATCAATTTTGAGCATCCAGATGGTATAATCAAACATATCTTATGGAGAGCTCTCGGAGTATGCATTTATTTCTCATTTTTAACGGTTGAAAATTTATTTTGAAGACATCATCGAGGACTTCACCTCATCACAACTCAGGAGAAAGCATCTGTAAATCTGAATAAGTAAAGTGAATATTAAAATATCAAATGTAAGATGCATATAAATTAAATGTATAATATGGGGCTATACTTTCTGCTATAACGTTATATAAACCCTTGTCAACCATTTATACTGTAATAGTTTATGATGTTTTTGTGCCTTTAAACATGCGTCAGTCCATTCAAATTCCTCCATTTCTTCTGGAATGTCTTTCCTCCATGCGTTTCATTTGTAGACTCTTTAGAGTTAGACATTATTAAATTATTATATTTTGACAATTGGCCCTTTTCACCTCTTTTTTCAAGTTCATAATATCTGTAGACCTGGAAGACATAAAACTTTTTTTGAGGGAATCTGGTGTTGATCACACAATTCTTGAAATGTAAGAAGTATTCCATCCATATCCAAGTCTTTAATAGTCTGAATACCTTTAGTTTTCCATAGTTTAAATCCTCCATCCTTATATTTATTATTATTTATTGTTAGGCAGTTTCTTAAAGGTCTTGATGAATGTGAAGGGGTCATGTTTGCCTTCCTGTTCTTAATTACAACATTTATAAATGTTGTAAGCTATTGTATTTAGCAGAAAATCTTAATTAAATGTGTTGATTAAATGATAAACTTATTTGCATAGTTTACTGACCCCTATTGGTTATTTACTGGCACTACTGCCTTAACAATGGCACTCCCAATGGATGAGGATAATTCAGTAGAGCCGTGTAATGACGTATAAATAATGAATATCAAAAAATAGACTGTTTAATATACAACACAACCTATTTGTAACCAAAGACTAGGCTATGTGTAAAATGTGAATTAACTTTTGGTTCAGATTTCAGTTCATAAATAACATCGATGGAGGGCCTGCCGAGTGGAGTCCGTTTTTTTTAATCCGGCTCGGATAGTGAGTATAGGCATCTATCTTTTATAAACACCCGATTTGAAAATTTGATGTTTAAAATATTAATATTTCAGTGTATAAATGAAAGGTGTGTTTATGAAAAATAGATGCTTTTAAATGCCCCTGACATCTGGATCTAAAAGCCTTCTGTGTGCAGTTCGTCATGAGTGGGTCCAGTTCTGTAACCGGACTCAGGTGTGTGATGGGTGTGCAGTGCCGATGGTGGAGAGCACATGACAGGACTCCATCGCTCACATCACCCTACATGCCATCCTCCTCCAGACATTTTTAGAACACCAGCCGGCTGTAAACAGTGTTACCATGGCAACGAGACACACACACACACACACACACACACACACACACACACACATCAGTCTCAGTTCCAGTCCCAGATCCGGGTCCAGATCCAGTCCCAGATCCGGGTCCAGATCCAGTCCCAGATCCAGTCCCAGATCCAGTCCCAGATCCGGGTCCAGATCCAGTCCCAGATCCGGGTCCAGATCCAGTCCCAGATCCGGGTCCAGATCCAGTCCCAGATCCAGTCCCAAATCCAGTCCCAGATCCAGATCCAGTCCCAGATCTGGGTCCAGATCCAGTCCCAGATCCGGGTCCAGATCCAGTCCCAGTTCCAGTCCCAGATCAGTCCCAGATCCAGTCCCAGATCCAGTCCCAGATCCGGGTCCCAGATCCAGTCCCAGATCCAGTCCCAGATCCAGATCTTGTCCCAGATCCGGGTCCCAGATCCAGTCCCAGATCCAGTCCCAGATCCGGGTCCCAGATCCTGTCCCAGATCCGGGTCAGATCCAGTCCCAGTCCAGATCCGGGTCAGATCCAGTCCCAGATCCAGTCCCAGATCCAGGTCCCAGATCCAGTCCCAGATCCAGTCCCAGATCCAGATCCAGTCCCAGATCTGGGTCCAGATCAATCCCAGATCCGGGTCAGATCCGGGTCAGATCGAGTCAGTTCCAGTCCCAGATCCGGGTCAGATCAGTCCCAGATCCAGTCCCAGATCCGGGTCCCAGATCCAGTCCCAGATCCAGTCCCAGATCCGGGTCCCAGATCCTGTCCCAGTTCCAGTCCCAGATCCGGGTCCCAGATCCAGTCCCAGATCAGATCCAGTCTCAGATCCGGGTCCCAGATCCTGTCCCAGTTCCAGTCCCAGATCGGGTCCCAGATCCAGTCCCAGATCCGGGTCAGATCCAGTCCCAGATCCGGGTCCAGATGAGTCTGAACTCCCGTAGGCTGAAGACTGCAAAACATCTCCCTCAGTGTTTCTGTCTCGCTTTCCAACACAAACATCTAATCATTCTTAAATCAAGACACATTTACTGGGGAAGAAGCAGCACGACTGAAGATATTCAGAAAACGAGACAGAACCCACATGAAAAATACTACAGTATATTATAGTAAAATTACAGTAAAATTACTCTAGTAAATACTATAGTGTTTTTGAACCGTACTATAGTAAAGATACTACAGTAAATTGTAGTATATTATAGTATTTACTACACTTTGTTAATTTACTGTAGTATCTTTACTATAGTACGGTTCAAAAACACTATAGTATTTAATAGAGTAATTGTACTATAATATTTTTTCATGTGGGAAGAACATAATCTGCTTAAAGCTACACTGTGTGATATTTCCCCCATCTAGCGGTGAAAAGGTATATGACCATCCAGTGAATATTAGTTTCTGTTCCTCTCAATTCCGATTTCATTTTAACTCCTACGGTGGCTGATTTAGTCCAAGATTAATATGGCTTCCAGTTCGATCAAGTGATGAGGTTACTTTAGAAAACTATTATAATTTGCAGATATTTAATTTGTCAGTTAACATGTAGGTTATGACATCTATGTAAAATGAATAATAGTTTTACCTTTTCGTTATTTTTTACCATTTCATTGCTAACATCAGCGATCAGGTTCCCAGACGAATGCAAGCTAATCTTAGTAAAGTAACTTTTATCGGTGCTATGGTTATTCTGTATATTGTACGACATCACTAGCGTAAGGCAAAGTTTACATTGTAGGCTATATCAGTCTCAAGCAATCCCCCTCTTCACATTCGACAGTGCCATCGAGTGTTAAAACACCAAAGGCGAAGCTTGAATTTACGGGAATGTCCCTCTTTGGCTACTGTACTTTCAAGATGGAGGGGCAACATGGCGACGCGCATTCGAACCCCTCACCCGTATGTATTTTCAATGGCATATTATACACTTACGAGAATACTTTATTACTTATTAGAAGTAAATATACATTAATGAGCACATATATTTTTGAAAGAACTAAGTGTTTTTAGCTAAGAATAAACTAAAAAAGTTACACAGTGTAGCTTTAACAAAATAAATAAACAAATCCCAAATCATTTCAATCTGAGCTGAATAATTTGTACGGCACTTGCAGATTTTCAAGTTATTATGAAGATTTTGATCAAAACATAATGAAGACTCATAAAACAGATATTAATTATTTATTTGTGTGCTAATCTGCACTTGGAAATCTTTTGCATTAACGCAAAATTCACAATCGCGTTGATTCCTTTTGAAATAACCACGCAGAACAAAGTTATAACTGCACCTTATTGTGAAAAACTACATTAACCTATAGCACAAAAATAAACTTTAGCCTGCATTAAAAGTGGAGCTCAGTTTTTATTAGGTCGTACAATGTGAATCATCTAGCCATGATCATATTATTGACATTAGTTAATTCATATTATTTATATAGGCTATTATATATTAATGACTGGTAGAAAAACGGTTACAATATTTAAAGTAAAAATTTAAGAACAAAAATTGCCTTTTGTTTGTGACCGTCTGTGTTGTACAGCTGAGAAAATCAGTTGCTTTGACAGTTACAGATTTGAAAAACAAAAAGGCGGGAATAAATGACTCAGCCATTTGCGCACATAAAGGGCATTCAAGACCATACGGGTCTCAACCGAACCTTTAAAGAACCCGTCTATGAACTGTCAATACATGTGACGATAGACATGAAGCTTCCCTCACACTAATGGAGCTCTGTGTTTTACTGCTGCTCAGATTCCCCCCCGAGGCATTAATATTTCATATCCAGACACAGAGGTCAGTCACGTTATGTTTTAGAGCTCTCAGTCGTGTAGACGGAACCCGTTGAGAATTAGCGCGGGAT
>CM040910.1:48942304-48944804 GCA_023029165.1 Gobiocypris rarus
CCTCCGCCGGCTCGCCTTCTTCCCATAGTGCATCCTGGGGCCATGTGTTCCCCTTTCTATCAGAACCAGCATTAACTTCTTGAGCAGTTTGAGCTCCAGTAGCTCGTCTGTTTGATCGACCACGGGCCAGCCTTCGCTCCACACGTGCATCAATGAGCCTGGGCCGCCCATGACCCTGTGGCCGGTTCTCCACTGTTCCTTCCTTGGAGCACTTTTGATAGATCCTGACCACTGCAGACCGGGAACACCCCACAAGAGCTGCAGTTTTGGAGATGCTCTGACCCAGTCGTCTAGCCATCACAATCTGGCCCTTGTCAAACTCGCACGAATCCACTCTCTCACACACACACACACACACACACACACACACACACACACACACACACACACACACACCTGTTTATACTGTACAAACCATATTTTCTATCCCCTACACTGCCCCTAAACCTACCCATCACAGGAGACTGTGCAGTTTACTTTGTAATTCAAATTATATTTCATATATTTCAGTATCTTTCACAGCACACAGTGTCTTTCTCATATATTTCAGAGAGAATACACATTTGTGTCCTGATATTTCACAAAAACATGCCCACACACACACACACACACACACACACACACACACACACACACACACATGTTGTGTTTCCATGTTTTATGGGGACATTCCATAGGCGTAATGCATTTTATACTGTACAAACCGTATTTTCTATCCCCTACACTGCCCCTGCCCCTAAACCTACCCATCACACACACACACACACACACACACACACACACACACACACACTACCCATCACAGGAGACTGCACAGTTTACTTTCTGTGATAAAAACCTCATCCTGTGTGATTTATAAGCATTTTGAAAAGTGAGGACATGGGGAACGTCCTCATATTTCACCCTCTTTTGTAATACCTATGTCATACCCATGTCATTATACACATTTGTGTCCTGATATTTCACGAAAACATGCCCACACACACACACACACACACACACACACACACACTACCCATCACAGGAGACATGCTGCATTTTTACTTTTCAAAAAACATCACTTAGTGTGATTTATAAGATGTTTTCCTCATGGGGACAAAAAATGTCCCCATTAAGGACTTTGTGGGGACATTTTGTCCCCATACCGTAGGGATTACCAGTCCACACACACACACACACACACACACACACACACACACACACACACACACACACCTGTTTGCATGACAGAACATTTTCAAAATTGTGCAATCCAAAAATTGACAGCTTATATGTAATTCAAATGATATTTCGTATATTTCAGAGAGTGTCTTTCACAGCACACACAGCTGTCGAATCACTTGAAGTCACGCAACAAACATCTGCAATAACCACATGTTTCCCTGACTCTTGCCTGCTCACGGAGGGTTGTGCTCATTGTGAACAAACAAAATAATACTATTAAATCATTTGCTTGAGTATTATTTATTTATGTTGTATTCATGGATATTTTGTGGAATATATTTGCTTTTATTTTATAGTATAGTTTAGGTAAAACATCTTTATGATTATGTTATTTGGGTTGCATTTTCACTGTGAAAAAAATCCCATTGTTTTTACAACAAAAAAATCCTTGCAGTTGTGGTTGCCAGAATAATTCTGTAAAAACTACAGTAAAAATGTAAAATATTTAAAGAACAACTTGTACACATGGAATTCTGGGAATGTCATTTTACAGTTTTGTACTGTAAATTTTAATTTAATTAGCCTTTTTTTACTTCTAAACACTTTACATTTAACAGTATTTTACTGTAAACAACCTGTAAATTTTATAGTATACAGAAACAATTATTTAAATTAAATACTTTCCAATGTGAAGTGTTACACAGGGAATTCTGGGAATGCCATTTTACAGTTTTTTACTGTAAATTTCAATGTAATTAGCATTTTCTACTTAAAAAACTACATTTAACAGTATTTTAATGTAAATAACCTGTACATTTTACAGTATACAGAAACAATTATTTAAATAAAATACTTTCAAATGTGAAGTGTCACACAGGGAATTCTGGGAATGTAATTTTACAGTTTTTTACGGTATATTTTAATTTGATTAGCCTTTTTTTACTTCTAAACACTTTACATTTAACAGTATTTTACTGTAAACAACCTGGACATTTTACAGTATACAGAAATATAATTATTTAGATTAAATACTTTCAAATGTGAAGTGTCACAGGGAATTCGGGGAATAACATTTTACAGTTTTTTACTGTACATTTTAATTTAATTAGCTTTTTTACTTTAAAAAACTAAATTTAACAGTATTTTACTGTAAACAACCTGAACATTTTACAGTATATAGAAATATAATAATTTAAATGAAATACTTTCATATGTGAAGTGTCACAGGGAATTCGGGGAATAACATTTTACAGTTTTTTACTGTATATTTCAATTTAATTAGCCTTTTTTACTTCTAAAACTACATTTAACAGTATTTTACTGTAAACAACCTGTA
>CM040910.1:48952304-48997304 GCA_023029165.1 Gobiocypris rarus
GGATGTTTACCACTATTTAAAAGCTCCCGACTGAATTATGGGCTTTGGGACACTAAGAAGGGCTGTAGGCCAGATGGGCTGAAGCACTGAGAGAAAGATAAACACTCTCTCTGTCTGTCTCTTCACGTTCAGACCTCAGGATTCTCTCATCACTTGGTTATCCGATTAACCTGTTTTTAGTTTCAGCACAATAACAAAAGCATTTAGTAGTAGTCGCCATGAGATCAAAAGTTCTTGAATCAGAATAACAGCGACATCTCTTCTTGCTTCTGGTGACGAGAGCGGGGCAACCTGTCACTCACTTCAAATCCACCAATAGCAGACCCTAACGTCCAATCAATTCCCCACAAACAAAATTAAGCCCCGCCCTACATTTGTTCTTGTTTGAGAAGCGTTTCACACGATATACGGCACTATGAAAGTGTTCACCTGAGATCTGGAGCCAAATCACAGGGGTGTAAACATGACTTTAGAAAGATGGCAGCATCATTATTTTACTCTCACACAGAGATTGGCAGATCTATTAGTGAAATCTGTTGACTTTATCAATCTGTGTCTCATTATACGCCAACGGTGAGCGCTCAAACATGGGGAATAAGCACTTCTGCTGTGTTTGTGCCTCAAGTTTGCATGCCTGTAACTCCAAAAGTATTAAAGAAATCTTAATATCCTTTTAGATTCTGGGTCTTAACAAACATTTATTTTCTTTTCTCCATTTTAAACGCCCTCGATGGTTCATTCCCAGAGATATGGAGATCTCAATGTGGCAAATGGGTAAAATTCAACAAATTGAACCTGGAGCCACATTGAGCTCCCCATATTTTTGTGATTGAACCATCGAGGGCCTTGAAAATGAAGATTTCTTAAAAGAAAAGTTTGTTAAGAATTACAATCTAAAATCATAATGAGATATCTTTAATACTTTTAGAGTTACAGGTATGCTAACTTTGGAAAATGAGTGTTTATGACACATATATTCAATGCAATTGTGTTGATTGAAAAACACAAGATACATTTCTAGTTTCAGCATTATTTGTTGCTCAGATATTCCTCTTTAAAAGAAAGGAGTATCAGCTGTGTGCAAAGTGACCCACTTTGGTTTTCGACCACTAAAAATGTGTTCATTTTACTCCTGGAGCCGCATTGAGATCTCCATATCTCTGGGATTGAACCATCGAGGGCGTTTAAAATGGAGAAACCAAAAGAAATGTTTGTTAAGAGCCAGAATCTAAAAGGATATTCAGATATCTTTAACACTTCTGGAGTTACAGGCATGCAAACTTGAGGCACAAACACAGCAGAAGTGCTTATTCCCCATGTTTGAGCGCTCACCGTTGGCGTATAATGAGACACAGATTGATAAAGTCAACAGATTTCACTAATAGATCTGCCAATCTCTGTGTGAGAGTAAAATAATGATGCTGCCATCTTTCTAAAGTCATGTTTACACCCCTGTGATTTGGCTCCAGATCTCAGGTGAACACTGTCATTCTGAGCCTCCTCTACAGAACTCAGTCAATATACATCTGAGACATTTACTATTCTGACCTTTAACAGTATTTATGTTTGTCTTTCTACAGAACAAATATGAACAAAATAAAAATTTGAACCAGGGAAGTTTACGATTTTTGGTTGGTTTGAACCTCAGTGTTGTTTCCAAACCTGCATGCTTTTATTTTTTCTTAGGAAAACAAAGGTAGAGGAGCTTCATTCAGCTCTCGGAGATCCTTCAAAACATCTCTTTTATGTTCTTTTGAGAAAATAACAACTTGAGGTCGGGTAAATTTGCTGAGTTATTGCTTTAAATGCTCACGGTGATAACTCGCAAGCCAACATCTTGTTTTTATTTACTCTTTGAAGTATTTCCTCGTTAAGTCGACGTCGTTTCATCCTTTGTTTTTTATGGCATGAGCTGAGGCCTGTGTTTTGAGTTCCCCAGAAATGATCGGAGGAAGCTGGCAGGAACGAAGAAGCAGACAACAGCAGAACGGGCTTGATTCGCCCCGCCGCAGCTGACAGTGAGAACGCGTGAGAGCGTTGGTTTGTTCTCGCTCACAGCACTGGCTTTGTGTGTGTAGTTCATCGGCCGTGTCTTTGTGTGACTCCAGAGACTGTTAACATGAAGTAGGTCCAGTGAGTTGGGACATCCTGAAGAGAATAAAGCCGTAATGAGAGTCCTGCGCTGCAGCTGCGCTCATTCTACCGATAGACAAACGCACAGGCCTTACTGTTACACTAACGGGTGTTTGAGTCTCTGGATATTTTACAGGTTTATGAATGGCTGCTTTTGTGTAATACAGAGTATGAGTGTTTCTCACAAACATAATGAGTGCATTTAACATGCATGTTAATTCATAAATGACAGTGATTCATCTGTGTCTATTAAACCTTTGACAATCACAGCGAACATTTGAGCCAGATAGATATGAAACAACTTCACGGTCTTTTCAACCACACAGGATCACTCATCACTATTTCTGTCTTACAATCATTCAGATCATCACAGAAGTACAGGGATAAAATACATACAGTAATGAAACAAGTGAGTCTTTATGAGTGAGTCAGTGAATCATTCATTCAAGAGATTTGTTCAAAAACACTGATTCATCCAGTAATGAAACAAGTGAAGTCTTTATGAGTGAGTCAGTGAATCATTCATTCAAGAGATTTGTTCAAAAACACTGATTCATCCAGTAATGAAACAAGTGAAGTCTTTATGAGTGAGTCATTGAATCATTCATTCAAGAGATTTGTTCAAAAACACTGATTCATCCAGTAATGAAACAAGTGAAGTCTTTATGAGTGAGTCATTGAATCATTCATTCAAGAGATTCTTTCAAAAACACTGATTCATCCAGTAATGAAACAAGTGAAGTCTTTATGAGTGAGTCAGTGAATCATTCACTCAAGAGATTTGTTCAAAAACACTGATTCATCCAGTAATGAAACAAGTGAAGTCTTTATGAGTGAGTCATTGAATCATTCACTCAAGAGATTTGTTCAAAAACACTGATTCATCCAGTAATGAAACAAGTGAAGTCTTTATGAGTGAGTCATTAATTAATTCATTCAAGAGATTCATTCAAAAACACTGATTCATCCAGTAATGAAACAAGTGAAGTCTTTATGAGTGAGTCATTGAATCATTCACTCAAGAGATTCGTTCAAAAACACTGATTCATCCAGTAATGAAACAAGTGAAGTCTTTATGAGTGAGTCAGTGAATCATTCACTCAAGAGATTTGTTCAAAAACACTGATTCATCCAGTAATGAAACAAGTGAAGTCTTTATGAGTGAGTCATTGAATCATTCACTCAAGAGATTTGTTCAAAAACACTGATTCATCCAGTAATGAAACAAGTGAAGTCTTTATGAGTGAGTCATTGAATCATTCATTCAAGAGATTTGTTCAAAAACACTGATTCATCCAGTAATTAAAACAAGTGAAGTCTTTATGAGTGAGTCATTGAATCCAGTAATTAAACTTTATTTAATATCACAACTCACATAATTAATAGAGTGAAATACATGGATGCTTAATTTGTCATCACCACCGGGGAATACCCTGTTTTTTTTTAACACAGTGCTGTAAACGTTGTTTACTTGCATTGCCAGGTTATTGATTTGCATGTATAACGGGTTATTTCTATTGTTTAAGTGGGGATTTCAGTGTTAATTCACTAATTAACTTTGCTTGATTCAAACGGCAACTTCTACGTTTGTGAGTCTTTTTTGACTAACTCTGTAAAATAGCCTTGTTATGATTAATTGTTATGTAAAGCACTTCACTTGCTATAATAAACATGGCTAAACCCATGAGAATCCGAACTTAGCCTCAGTTCTTTCTGGAGCTGTTCTCCTTCTCCTCGGGATTGTCATTTTTTAAGCAAGACATAATGGACTCCTGGAAAGATTGAGTCACTCTTAAGCATTTGCTCTCTGCCAGCTCTTACTCAGTGTTTACAGCATCCAGGACAGCATGAGCATCAGATCGGCCTGATTCGATTCACAGGAGAGTTTATATATTTAAAATCTCTGGGTGTGGTTGTATTTATGTTGTTTGATTTGGTGGTTGTTTCATAGTTTGTCAAGTTTTGGAGGAAAGTATGTCATCTATTTGTCAAAGTAATTTCTGTGTTGTGTCAGTTGATGACTCTCTCCTGCGATGTGCCAACATGTCAACATGAAAACTGCATTTACCTGATTTTCTTATGGCTTATTGTGCATAACTGTTCATCCAAAGAAAAATGCTGTAATCTTGAAATTCTCCTGACATAACTCTCTCCAATGAATACGCATCACGTTTGAGCTTCTCAAGAGCCAATGAGGTTCGTTCTGGTGTTACGCATCACGTTTGAGCTTCTCAAGAGCCAATGAGGTTCGTTCGTTTACGCATCACGTTTGAGCTTCTCAAGAGCCAATGAGGTTCGTTCTGGTGTTACGCATCACGTTTGAGCTTCTCAAGAGCCAATGAGGTTCGTTCTGGTGTTACGCATCACGTTTGAGCTTCTCAAGAGCCAATGAGGTCCGTTCTCGTTTCGCATCACGTTTGAGCTTCTCAAGAGCCAATGAGGTTCGTTCTCGTTTTACGCATCACGTTTGAGCTTCTCAAGAGCCAATGAGGTTCGTTCTCGTGTTACGCATCACGTTTGAGCTTCTCAAGAGCCAATGAGGTTCGTTCTCGTGTTAAGCATCACGTTTGAGCTTCTCAGAGCCAATGAGGTTCGTTCTCGTGTTACGCATCACTTTTGAGCTTCTCGAGAGCCAATGAGGTTCGTTCTCGTGTTACGCATCACTTTTGAGCTTCTCGAGAACCAATGAGGTTCGTTCTCATGTTACGCATCACGTTTGAGCTTCTCGAGAACCAATGAGGTTCATTCTCGTGTTACGCATCACGTTTGAGCTTCTCGAGAACCAATGAGGTTTGTTCTCGTGTTACGAATTACGTTTGAGCTTCTCGAGAACCAATGAGGTTCGTTCTCGTGTTACGCATCACGCGTTTGAGCTTCTCGAGAACCAATGAGGTTTGTTCTCGTGTTACGCGTTTGAGCTTCTCGAGAACCAATGAGGTTGTTCTCGTGTTCACGCGTTTGAGCTTCTCGAGAACCAATGAGGTTCGTTCTCGTGTTACGCATCACGTTTGAGCTTCTCGAGAACCAATGAGGTTTGTTCTCGTGTTACGAATTACGTTTGAGCTTCTCGAGAACCAATGAGGTTCGTTCTCGTGTTACTGCGTTTGAGCTTCTCGAGAACCAATGAGGTTCGTTCCGTGTTACGCATCACGTTTGAGCTTCTCGAGAACCAATGAGGTTCATTCTCGTGTTACGAATTACGTTTGAGCTTCTCGAGAACCAATGAGGTTCAATCTCGTGTTACGCATCACGTTTGAGCTTCTCGAGAACCAATGAGGTTCATTCTCGTGTTACGCATCACGTTTGAGCTTCTCAAGAGCCAATGAGGTTCGTTCCCGTGTTACGCATCACGTTTGAGCTTCTCAAGAACCAATGAGGTTCGTTCTCGTGTTACGAATTACGTTTGAGCTTCTCGAGAACCAATGAGGTTCGTTCTCGTGTTACGCATCACATTTGAGCTTCTCAAGAACCACTGAGGTTCATTCTCGTGTTACGCATCACGTTTGAGCTTCTTAAGAACCAATGAGGTTCGTTCTCGTGTTACGAATTACGTTTGAGCTTCTCAAGAACCAATGAGGTTCATTCTCGTGTTACGCATCACGTTTGAGCTTCTCAAGAACCAATGAGGTTCGTTCTGGTGTTACGCATCACGTTTGAGCTTCTCAAGAACCAATGAGGTTCGTTCCCGTGTTACGCATCACGTTTGAGCTTCTCGAGAACCAATGAGGTTCGTTCTCGTGTTACGAATTACGTTTGAGCTTCTCGAGAACCAATGAGGTTTGTTCTCGTGTTACATTACGTTTGAGCTTCTAGAGCCAATGAGGTTCGTTCGTGTTACGAATCACGTTTGAGCTTCTCGAGAACCAATGAGGTTCGTTCCCTTGTTACGCATCACGTTTGAGCTTCTTAAGAACCAATGAGGTTCGTTCTCGTGTTCACGATTCACGTTTGAGCTTCTCGAGAACCAATGAGGTTCGTTCCCTTGTTACGCATCACGTTTGAGCTTCTCGAGAACCAATGAGGTTTGTTCTCGTTACGCATCACGTTTGAGCTTCTCGAGAACCAATGAGGTTGTTCTCGAATTACGCTTTCTCGAGAACCAATGAGGTTTGTTCTCGTTACGCATCACGTTTGAGCTTCTCGAGAACCAATGAGGTTCATTCTCGTGTTACGCATCACGTTTGAGCTTCTTAAGAACCAATGAGGTTCATTCTTGTGTTACGCATCACATTTGAGCTTCTTAAGAACCAATGAGGTTCATTCTTGTGTTACGCATCACATTTGAGCTTCTTAAGAGCCAATGAGCAGTGTAATGGTAATGAATCAAATATGGCATATGTCCTGCTTGGTTGTTGCTCCTATAATCTTGTCTCCTCTCTTCTCCCAAAAGTAGTTCACTGGTCCTGTCCATCATGTTTATTTGTTTCTCTTCATAATCGCAGTGCATACAAAGAGGAGCATTGTGAATTGTGATATGAAATGATATGGAAGCGTCGGTGCCGAGTGGGAGTGCTTGCTCAAGCATGGCCAATTTCCCTCACATTTGAGCATCAAAGGACCTTTCAGAAGACAAGAGGGGCAAGAGCGAGTCGAATTTGCCATGCTCTGAGTCGTTTCAGAGCCACATGATGGAGCTAGCAAGACCTAGCGAGCTTAGTAAATGAGTTGCCTATATTAGTGCAACTGAAAGCTCCAGACGTCAGTGGTTACAGCACATATACAGTACATTTTTTTTCCATGATGCCATTTATCATTGCTGATCTTGATGTGGACCGTATCGATGGGAAACAGTGGTAATAAATCAATATGTGTTTCCCGGTTGACCTATTTGCATTGCTGCACGCCAGTAAGCAGGACATAAAGAATATGTAAACAATAATCAGTCATTTTTAGGTTTCTGGGTCAGTGCTAGAGAGAGTTAAGCCAGGTGGTAGAAGACCTATCAATCATGTGAATCAAGGGACGTGATTGGGTCATGCATTGAGGTGAAAATTGATGGAGAAAGTATTTTTGTTGATGCAAATGTTGATGCCGTACTCCACGATTAGGAATTAATGGGTTTTAAATGTCCTTTGTGGGGAATGTAGTGTTGTGTTCCTGTTATCTGCCGCCCTGCCTTTCATCAGTGTGTTTATTGGTTGTCCTTCCTGGCCAGATCTCAAATCCCTGCATGAAATGATATCAATCCTCCTTCGCTCGTATTTCTTGGCTTTGGCCTTTAACAAACACGCTACGTCGTTTGAAGTAAAAGACGCTCAAGTAGTCGCGATCTTGTGCGAATCCTCTGAACCCCAACTGTACTCATTTGCCAGAGAAATAAAGAGGGTAGCCCCAAACACACACATTTCCATGGTCTTGGTTTGAACTGTCTGAGTGAAAGTTATTGGGAATGTGGCTTTAAAGGGAGTCGAAAGGCCTGAAGTTTTTGGCAGCGGGCCTGTGGAGCTCATTCAAGACTTCACAGATAGCTCTTTGTGCTCCGCTCATTTACTGTCGCTGCTGCTAGACAAAAGCCTCCGAATCTCTTCATTTGGCCACCGAGGAGCCTTTAACATGTGAATGGCCACCGACTCTCAATCCACAGAATCCGAAGCTGAAAACTAGGATCTCTTTCCTGGAGAAAACGGGAATGCGTGCCTGCGCAGGACTTAGTTGCTTAGTGTTATCAGCTAGAAGAGTCCATGCCATTGCTCCAGACCAACATTAGAGTAGCACTTTATCATAAAGTTAATTTAATCATAAAATTATTATTGTTTTGCATTAATAAGTGCAGTTACTACAGTTTGTTTAATGGAAATTTAACAGTAAAGCACTGAGCTTGAACTGATATGCAGATAAAATTAACTTTAATTAACAACAAAAAGACTACTTTTATAGGGAATGTAGCATTGTTCTATAGTATCAGGGGTTATAAAAGGAGCTCTTTACAATTTAAGGGGAAGTTTGGTAACACTCTAATTAAAGGCTTTATGCATAATGCATTTTAAAGGTATTCATAATATACATTATAATGCCTTGTCTATGCATTATATAATGCATTATAATATTCACAAATTGGTTGTTTGTCGTGTTTAATGCATTATACTATCTAAAAGTGTATTATAACTGTCGTTACAACCATTCATGAGGGCATATAATGCATTATAAAGTGCATTACAAGTCATAATTAATGCATTCAAAATACTGCATTATACACACTTTGCTGTCAATCATTAAATCGCTGCCTCAGAAGTCTGAAATCAGTTTTGTGAGCATTAGTCATTGCCTGATGTATTAGGGATTGGAAATGGCAAATGGGAATATCATGTCTCTTTTAGTAAAAGTGTTTGTTTGCCACAAAGTTTTCCTACATCCTACAAGTTTTTGATATCATCATATTACAAATATTTTGAAGTGTGAAGCTCTTGAAAAGGGTTGAGCGAACCCTGAGATGAATAACGTAAAAGCATTTGACTATTTCTGCCCCAATCCCATGGTTACAGTTAGCGCTGCTACAGTAAATCATGGGGACTGTTGGTGATTTGTGGATTGTAATGCCTTCGCTCACGGCTCAGTGTAGCGCTGTTTGATCTGATGTGGTTTATAGGGGTGTAACGGTACACGTATTTGTACCGAACCGTCAGTTTTGTGGACCGTTACACCCCTAGTGGTTTATAATTGAATTCTGCAGCAAGTTTGAATGCTTCTCATTGCGATGTTATCAATAATGCGTTGAATCCAAGCGCTTTCTTGCTGGATCTCAGTGCAGTGTAGTAACGGTGTTGCATTATCGCAGCTCGTTTCCTTCGCCGTTTCTCACGTGTAACACAAATGCCGTCTTATCAGTGGAGCACCAGTGCGATCTCGAGCAATATTTAGTCCCACCGGCTGGAAAAAACATCTCAAAATGCCTGGATTTGTCTGGAGCCCTGGTCCATGCACCGGTCTCTGGTGTCTGGAGATGGCTCGGGTCCTTCGGTTTATTGACTATTTTCCAAACACAGTTTTGGGAATAATAATAACATTTAAGCTCTCAGTTTTTTTCATTGCAGGATTAGACGGGCTCTTTACTTTCCTCATCCCAAATTCCCCTGTGATTCCCAGACACTCTCGAGTCCCTCCGGCATGTTATGCAACACATCCCTGATTCACCGCCTGCTGGATATTTGTGATCCATCCGCATGTGATTCTGGTTTTGTGCTTCGGTTCACATCAGCCAATTTCAGCTGGTGTTGCATGCTAACTCCCAGTCAGGATCTTCCCCATCCGTGGCATTGCATTAGCGCTGGAAAGAACATGTGGGCCAAACAGATGACCATATCCCCATATTCCCGAGCTTCCCGTCACACGATACGACAGCTGCATGAAATTCAAGAGCGTGTGAGTTAACGGCGTTTGGGATATTTAGCTAACGGTAATAACCTGCCCAAACGACTCGTATTATGCATCATATGTGTTTGTAATGTAATGAATGAAGAGGGAAATGATGGGAAAATTCCTCTGTTCTGTCCGCATGAAGTGTTTATTTCTTGACATGCAGATGATTCATGAATCGTGTCCGGTTTCGGGTTAAATCCAGCTGTGCATTATCTATAAATTACAGCAACCACAGGCATGTGCAGTTTCATGGCGACCTCATTTACATGCCAGATTTGTGTGAGCAGTTCATGAACACAAAGCTCTATGTTTTTGCTGTCATAACCTCTAAAACACCGTTATATCTTGGACTTTGCTCAATGATGTTGCATTTTAGGTTAATTGATGGCACTGATAATGTTTATAAGTTTGATGTGATGATCATTTAGACTCGTTTGGCTGAATGGTGTACTTGAACCGTATTGATAAGACAGTGAAGGTCTAATATATAAAACTGTACTGTTCTAAGTCATCTTTTTAAAATCGGAATACTTTTTGGGTTTAATGCTATTCATTCAGTAAAATATTTTTTGTTAAAACATAAAAGGGCATCCATCTATCCAGAGGATAGAGCAAAACATAGAATGGATGCACTTTTATGATGGATGGATGCACTTTTATGATGGATGGATGGATGAACTTTTATGATGGATAAATGCACTTTTATGATGGATGGATGCACTTTTATGATGGATGGATGCACTTTTATCATGATAGATGTACTTTTATGATGGATGGATGCACTTTTATGATGAATGGATGCACTTTTATCATGATAGATGCACTTTAATCATGATAGATGCAGTTTTATGATGGATAGATGCCCTTTTATGATGGATAGATGCCCTTTTATGATGGATGGATGCACTTTTATGATGGATAGATGCCCTTTTATGATGGATGGATGCACTTTTATGATGGATGGATGCACTTTTATCATGATAGATGTAATTTTATGGTGGATGAATGCACTTTTATGATGGATAGATGTACTTTTATGATGGATGGATGCACTTTTATGATGGATGGATGCACTTTTATCATGATAGATGCACTTTTATGATGGATGGATGCACTTTTATGATGGATAGATGCCCTTTTATGATAGATGGATGCACTTTTATCATGATAGATGCACTTTTATGATGGATAGATGCCCTTTTATGATGGATGGATGTACTTTTATGATGGATGGATGCACTTTTATGATGGATGGATGCACTTTTATGATGGATGGATGCACTTTTATCATGATAAATGCACTTTTATGATGGATAGATGTACTTTTATGATGGATGTATGCACTTTTATGATAGATGGATGCACTTTTATGATGGATGGATGCACTTTTATGATGGATGGATGCACTTTTATCATGATAAATGCACTTTTATCATGATGGATGCACTTTTATGATGGATAGATGTAGGGCTGGGCGATATCCAAAAAATATATATATCTCGATATGTTTGCAATTGCTTTTAAATTAAAAAAAATATTTTCTTTTGGCCCCATTAAAACAACAAAAACTATTTAGATAGAACCAAATTAAATACAAAATGTTTACGTTTACTGGTAACGGGTTGGGATGACCAAAATCTCAAATCATGATACGAGTAATTTAATATTTTTTGAAATGTACTTTTATAATTACAATATAGATTTTTAATTTGATCTTTAAAAAAAAAAAAACATAAGTAAAACAAGTAAAACAGTGCTTTATTTTCACCTACAGTGGGTCTATTTAACAGCTGCAAGTCAAGAAATAAATCAAAAATCAAATAAATATAAACATAAACATAAACTGCTCAGTCTTAATTCTATAAATTAACTATAGGCTTCACTGATTCTTAATAAATATATTAAAGTTGTTTAGCCAAGCATGGGGTGGTTTTCTAATTGTCGTTGTTGTTTGATTAACATTAAATCACACAGAATATGAGCTCCGGCCCTTTAAGAGCTGCACGGACCAAACTCATTGTAACACACGGTTTCTCACTCGACTCTCTGTACGTTCCACTGATCTACAGTATATAAATTATATAGATCAGTGGTACGTTCACTAAAGACATACACTACTGTGTTTACCTGAAAACTTGCCAGCACGTGCATCTGTTTGACCACTGAAACCCAATAATCCATGAAGGAACTGAATCCCGATCGCATGTTGCCTGAAAGGCGTGTGCGCTTCAGGTCAGAGTCCGGAGACTTCAAAACAGAAACATCCATTCTCTGCCATTATAAAAAACAAGCCAGGGTATGTTTTAAAATAACTCTGATTGTGTTGGTCTGAAAGGAGAATGTCATACACACCTCGGATAGGCTGAAGGAGAGGAAATTATGGGATAATTGTAATTTTTGGGTGAATCCCTTTAATTTCTATATGTGATTTGCCATATTTTGATGTGTTTATATCAGAACTATAAACTTTTATCCAGTTCTGTGATGATCTGAATGATTGTAAGATAATGATTGTGTGTGTGTAGAATAAAGACTGTGTTTCATATCTACTCATGACAACAGCTCTCTGTGGATCTGAAAGGTTTAATAGACCGAGACGAATCGCTGTCATTTAGGAATAAGATCATGTGTCTGATTGAATCGCGATCTTTTAGCGTCAATCCAACACCAAATGTTTTCAGTGTAATGGAGTTGAACTTCATGATGTGTGACTGACTCCAACAGTGATCCAGTAAACTCTGTGTGTGTTTAGCAGGACGTCTACGAGCGGATCTCTAAAGAGCTGAACCAGCGAAGTTCTCACGGCGGTTGTGAATTCGGCAGCGCTCGCCTGTCAAGCCGCTCTCACAGGATAAAGGAGTCGGCCATTCAGTTCAGCGCTCTTTAAAACACACTCAATAGGGCAGCTGTTTATGCTCATGAATATTCAATGAGCCGAGACACAGTCAGATTGAGCCGCTGTTCAACAAGTCGCCTGTTCTCGATCGATTCCGACGTGAGAATTAATAGACAACATTTAATATTCGATATAAAGCGTGCCTTTTACATAACAGAAAAGAAGAAATGGCTTTGTTTTATTGCTGGATACAAAGAGCCTTCACACAACATTCATGTGCCTTTTTTTGATATAAATTGGCCTTAAGAAATGAAGTCACATGAAAGAAGTAGTTCATGCTGATCATGTGCCCACTGATCTAATTTACATTAAAGCGTTATGTGTGATTTTACCACCACTGTGGGGTATTTTTATCATGCATAAAACCATTGAGGGCTTATAAAACACCAGTGCATTAATCAGCAGCTTTTATTAAATCATTATCAGTTATTATAGTTTGGATGCATGGATGAATACACACAGATCAGTTGTGTGTTTTCTGGTCGAACATCTGGATTCGTGTTTTTCTAAGCTTCGTTTTTCTCGAGGTGCCAAGCAGCGGGTGTAAAGTCACATGACAGGGCACATTTTGGTTTAAAACAACCTCAGAAGAGCTCAGTTTCCCTCAGGCACTGAAAACCAGCAACACAAACATGCAATTAGAGATGTGCTGATTCAGAGATCCTGGGAACATGTGGTTAAAGGCTACCAATTAGGTTTTGAGGAAATTTCCTTCCCGCCATTAAAGTCGGGGAAAGCCAAAATCAGATGTTTTCAACATTTCTGTTGTCATTTTACTCACCCTGATGTTGTTCCAAAACCTACTGGGTCATTCCGAGTCAACTCAACCAATTCGTGATTTTGTTCATATTTTTTTCTGCAGAAAGACAAACATATAAATAGTGATGAAAGCCAAAATATTAATATGTCACAGATGTATATTTACTCTGTAATCCACTGTGTTTTAGAGGAGGGTCAAAATGACAAGATTTAGAGCCAAATTACATTTGGTTTTCCACCACTAAAAATGACCATTTTACTCCTGGAGCCGCATTGAGATCTCCATATCTCTGGGAATGAACCATCGAGGGCGTTTAAAATGGAGAAACCAAAAGAAATATTTGTTAAGAGCCAGAATCTAAAAGGATATTAAGATATCTTTAACACTTCTGGAGTTACAGGCATGCAAACTTGAGGCACAAACACAGCAGAAGTGCTTATTCCCCATGTTTGAGCGTTCACCGTTGGCGTATAATGAGACACAGATTGATAAAGTCAACAGATTTCACTAATAGATCTGCCAATCTCTGTGTGAGAGTAACATAATGATGCTGCCATCTTTCTAAAGTCATGTTTACACCCCTGTGATTTGGCTCCAGATCTCAGGTGAACACTTTCATTCTGAGCCTACTCTACAGAACTCAATCAATATACATTTACTATTCTGGCCCTCATCACTATTTATGTTTGTCTTTCTACAGAACAAATATGTACAAAGTTAAATATTTGAGCCGGGGAAGTTTCTGAAATTTGGTTGATTTGACTAAGAATGACCCGTATATGAGATTTGTCTTCTGTGAAACACAAAAGGCAGAATGTTTCATGTCATCAAGCTTGAAAAAAGCAGCATAGAGTATCATGCACTCTCAAAAATAAAAGGTTCTCAAAGTTTTTTGCAGTGATGCTAATAGAGCAACCATTTTTTGAACTTTTCAGAACTTCCCGTTATTAAAACAACCTTTTTTTTTTCTCAGTATGAAGAACATTTGAGCCATTTTCCACTATAAAACCGTAACTCTCACCACCCTTTTGGAGACGAGACGTGAAAATACACAATCTAAACTTCACTGATTGTAATTCATGAATGCTTTGGAGTACAGACCTCAGCAGATTATGGCTGCAGAAAAAGTGTAAAAAAGTTATAGAAGATTAAGTTTGCTGTAAAACCTCACAGTGAAATGTTACGCATCCAAATAAATAATGCTCAATCGAGACACATTGATGAAAATAAATAAGCACATTCCCAGCATTAGGATCCTTTGGAAGGTGATGTTATTATTAGTCCGTTCGTCTCTCCTCGTCATCTCACTAACACTCCAGTGGGCGAAGCCAAAGCTGTGATGATGAAGTAGGCGTGGATCTTCTTCTGCAGGGGCGGTCTTTGAGTCGTTCTCCGGGCTTGGTTACAATAAAAGCTGTTTTTGGACTAACAAGGAAGTTTTCAGTTTCTTTAACCAACAGGATACTCTTATAGTATGATGAACTCTTATATGTTGATTGATTTCTCAGTTCATGACCCCTTTAAGCTTTCGAATTATACTTAATTTGACTTTAAAATCTGTCATTTGGATTAGTTCTATGATTTATCTGCAGTCCTCTTTTGGAGGTAGTTTGGCAGTACAGATAATCTACTTTTGTTGAATGGAAAAAAAGCTGCTGGGAAGTTTGGGTTTCATGGGTGTAAGTATTCAAATCAACAGTGAGCTGAGTGAATAAACATGTAAAGTGTGGACTTAATCAGTTCTGCTGCTTGCATTTCTATATTTCTCTGTGAAATGAAAGCATGCATGTACAGCGGTGAAGTTGTGTGTGGATGTGTTGAGATGCTCAGTTAATGGTGTGGTTTATTCCTTTGTGTTCTCTCATTGACGGTTCCATGAAACGGGTCAACACACCGATTGATTGACATAAATGTGTCTGGGTTGTGGCTCTGAATCGGTGACCTGATGCTGAATGTCTGATGAAAAGCAGAAAATGGGTCGGTGTTGCAACATCAAAAAACAAAACAAAAAAAACAAAATAAACGACAAACTGTGCATTAAGTCAAATGTCAAATGCGTGATTGGTTGCTACATTCCCAAATGCATGCTAAACTCACGCCGCGTGTAGAGATGGAGTTCACTGCATTTACTGTGAACTGAGCCACTCTGAGACGCGGAAAGCACAAACTGATCACGCGAGCAAAGCAGCGCAAACAGAGTATATACTTATTAGGGCTGTAATCTCCCAGTCGATTAGTCTAATATTAGTCGATGCGTTCTGGCTCGACCAAAATTCTGATTGGTCGAATTTTAAAATGTCATTTCATCAGGTGGGAAGCACTAACTGCTAACGGGGGTGTTTTCAGAGCAGGGTTAGTCTTCAGAACACCCCCCTGGTGTTCACGTCGTTGGATTAGCCCAACCCACTGGAGAAAAGAGACGGATTGAAGTCGGCTACTTTGCTGTATATTATTAATTTTTTACATTACTTCGTTTTGGACATTTATCAAATTCTATAATTGTATTTTGCACATTTGGGCATTTGATTGATTTATTTTTGTACTTGCTCTGAGTGCGCCTACCTTATATGCACTATTTTGTTTCGTTGGCTGTAATGTTGTAGCCTACTTTTATAGTTCCCTTTTATTATTTTGCAAACTGCAAATGTTATAGTATTCTTTATTGGATTTGGGCACTTTACTTTTTAATTTGGAGCCTAATATGCGATGCGCTGTGCCCTCTGTTTGTATTAGTTTTGAGCCTATGCTTTATTTTTCAGTTATGCACTATTTAGTTTCTGCTCTTGATCTGGCTTGTTTAATAAATATTCCTTTTTTAGTGGACGTGCCTTTTGTGTTTAAGAGTAAACGCTTTAAGTTATTAGTCATGTCTCAGCGCTCCTATGTTCGAGCTGCAGAGCGGATGAATGATAGTGTCTGTCAGTTATTATAATACATATGACAGAAACAATTGACTAAATAATGTTACATACTCCTCAAAAGTTTTTGTGATGATATCACTAGTTGATATTTTGGGAAATCATAGTCTGTGATATTGCGCAGGTGCACGTGATGCAACGCTGTCGGACTCATTTCAGTGCAAAATAATCAAAAACCATTTAATATACTGCAAATAGCCTACTGGTTTATGTTTATTTATAATTCATTTAGGCAGACAACAAGGCTACCGCGCACAGTGCGCAGCTAATTAATGTAACGTTTTTTTTCTAACGTCGTTTTTAGTCGAAAATTTCAGGACTTTAGTCGACCAAGAGATTTTTTGATTGATTAAAGCCCTAATACTTATTGAATAGGGGTGTAATGATGTATCGTTAATCGCTATATCGCGCTATATAAAAATGCGACGATGTGTATCGTTGATATGATTTGCGATATAGAGTTGTTTTATCCAAGGCTCTATTTGTGGTATTTATAAGGTATAACTCACCCAAAAATGTAAATTCTGTACCCTGATGTAGTTCTGTTTAACCTCCAAACACAAATGAAGATTTCGGGCCTTCCGTTTAAAGTCCATTCCTCTGAAACTTAAAAGATCCAAAAAATGTCGTAAAGGCATCGTAAAAATAACCAATCGCATGTCGAATCCAAATCCCAGTCTCCTGACACGACGGCTTTAAATGAGGAACAGATTCACAACATACTGAAGTAAACACGGACGGTCAAATGCTTGCGAAACACGCAGAAATTTTAAAATTACAATTTTTGGATGAGCTAAACATAGTTTGAGAGCGGTCATTGTGACATGCCTGCGATTAGATCAGACATGCTGTGACGGATTGCATTGATCATCCGCCAGAGTGACAATTAAATCATCAGGTCGCATTTAGTTCTAGTATTATTCAAAGCACTTTAGATGGTTTATTCTCATGTGTATAGTGCATTAATAGCAGGAGAGGCGGTACATAGCGAGAGTGTGTGTGTGTGTGTGTGTGTGTGTGTGTGCATGCATTGAAAGCGCTATTAAACGACTGTATATAATGTTGAATAATAATGCAATGGGGAATATTTGTGGGTCCTGATAATAATAAAATAATAATAATATTTTAATAATAATAAAAGAGAAAAAAAAAGATATCGTGATACGTATCGTATCGTGAGTTCCGTATCGAATCGTGACACGAGTGTATCGTTACTCCCCATCATTGATTTAAATTTGTGATTTGATAAGGGCACAAAGCCATTTCACGCTTTTGATTTTTAGCTCATTTAGATGCCAAAAAGGTGCAGTTTTAAAATATTTTTGGTTCATTATTAAATTGTGGTGGAACAGAAAAAAGGTAATAAATGTATATATAAAGTAATCACTGTACAGCCTTTATTTTTGCCCAATTTGCATAATTTTTCTTCTCCCTTTTTTCCCTTTAAATTTTTTTAGTAATTAAAAAAGCATGTTTAATTATTTGAAATCGTTAAACATATAATTTAACAACAATTTATTTAAAGTTTAACAATATTTTTAGTATTTTCAGTTTAGGGCCTTAAAAAAAATCTGTTTTATTTTTACCAAATTCTGAGTTTTTTGTTTTTCTGGATTCATTTTAATGGTTTGATTGAATGTTAATAATCAAATTAATTGAATTCATAAAAACAAAACAAAAATATTTTCATATAATGCTTTTTCCTTCACAAAATCTGTGTTGTGTATTTTCTGGTAATCAAAAAAAATTAATAAAATTCTAATCAATGATGTTCCTGTACTCTAACTAAAACTATTTTATAAACCATTTGGCCATTTATTTTATTATCCATGCATGTTTTTTTTCTAACGCTCCTTCTCAAATAATCGAGTGATGTGTCTTTGGCACGTGCGGTCGTGGTTTTGCCTGTAATATTAGTTCTCGACTTTCTTTCAGTAAATTGATTCTCTTATTAAACCTAGTATGAGATGACACATGATCTATGATTCAACATCCCCCGTCTTCCTTTCAGATCCACATTCCTCCAGTTATCCCAGACAGCTTAGCTTGTGGGAATCTGGGCTCTCCGTTGGCCCTTGGGAAGCTGAACGAGGTGCCTCTGTGTGTGTGTGTGTGTGTGTGTGTGTGTGTGTGTGTGTGTGTCTATTGTGAGAGGCATACGGGGCTCCAGGCTCTGGTGGTCATGAGAACCTTCTGTTTTATGTGTCAGACAGAGCCGATGCTCACGGGTGAGTGAACACTGGATGACTATTCAAGCTCCCTTTACCCCATGGGGACCGACACAATGCCATTCACCCTCAGCTGCACAGACACAACCACAGCCAAACACACTTACAGAGCTTTTTGGTAGGGATGCACGATATATCGGCCACCATAGCGGTATCTGCCGATTATATGTTCATATTTAATGTTATCATTATCGGGCCGATGTATTAAAGCTGATGAACACTGTATGATTCCCTTCAGCAGAGACCCTTCAGATGCTCACTGATGAACATGATGGGTTCGAATTGCTTGAAATATGATTGGAATCACTTCAAAAAGTCTGTCATATCGGCTGCTTAAAATTATTATGAGAACATTATAATTGTGTGTTTGGGACATGGATTTAATGAAGAGAATTTTGTTTTTGTAATCAGGCTCTTGAAAATGATATACAAATTTAGATTTAGATTTATCAGTCAATATATCGGCTTCCAAATATAAAGAATTATTGGTTTCGGCCAAAATGTTCATATTGGTGTATCACCGAAAAAAATGATCTCAAAATTAAATAAAAAATTAAATAAAATAAAAAATTATTAAAAAATTGGGATTTAGATTTATCGCCCAATATATCGGTTATCGGCTTCCAAATATAAAGAATTATCGTAAAAAAATTCAGCATCCCTAAAAAAATTATCTCCAAAATATATAAAAATTATATAAAATCATAAATTATATCAAATAGGGCTGGGCGATATGGCCAAAAAATCATATCTCTGTATTTTTTGGTTGAATGGCGATACACGGTATATATCCCGGTATTTTCTACGTTTTTCTATTTGGATAAAAAATCTGTATTTATTCTAATACAATTCTAAAATAATAATTTAATTTCACATCTTGCCCAATGATGTCCTAAAAAAAATGTTGATATTGAAGGCTATAAACAAATACAGTGAATGTAATGTTGGCTATGCAACAGCTATATTGGGTGCAAAAAGTGGGTTAAAATCACATCACATTCTAACATTGTAACATTACAATCTAAAAACAAAATTAATAATTCACTGAACTAAACATGAAAATAAAAACAAAAGCACGTTAGCTTTTATTTGAAGCTTTTAGCTTTTACCCCATTATAATAGTCACTTTCATAAAAATATACTTACTTGTAGGTTTAAAATTCCACATATGGCACATTTATTGCCCAACAATAAATATTTTAGAAATATTTTAGTCAGAATTATTGCATTCCTATTGCGCTCCGTCTGTTTAGTTCACTTTGAAATTAAATGTTGATATGTTTTAGCTGACCTCATGGGCATCCGAGATGTAGGAGTATTTGTTTCCCCAGTAGTTTCAATTTTGATCATTTTAGGTCAAAGCGTTCTTGTCTGTGCCTGATATAATGCAGGTCGAAAATCGAGTGAAGTATGTAGGAGGCTGGAGCTTGTGAGTTAATTTTAATGCCGTAATTTTGGCCTCTAATTTATTATGCAGAACACCCTTGAACGCATGGGCTCCAAAGGTAACCAGAAAACACATGTGCAGAAATGAGTGTAGACTAGTTGTCACTTAAAATGATACAGTGATGATGAGCAGTGCAGCAGGAGGAGGAGATGCAGCAGTGAGTGATGCAGCAGTGAGTGAAGTGTGCAGTGAGTGAGGTGCAGCAGGAGTGAGGTGCAGAGCAGCAGAGTGAGGTTTCAGTGTGAGTGAGGTGCAGCAGGAGTGAGGTGCAGGAGTGAGGTGCAGCAGTGAGATGCAGGTGCAGGAGGTGAAAACCGGAGTGAGGTGCAGCAGTGAGGAGGATGCAGCAGTGAGGAATGCGAGCAGGAGGAGATGCAGCAAGGAGTGAGGTGCAGCAGTGAGGAGGCGGCAGGAGATGACGCAGTGGCAGAGAGGTGAAGCAGGAGAGGATGCAGGAGGATGAGATGCAGCAGAGGAGCGAGGAGGATTCAGGAGGACGCAGCAGTGAGTGATGCAGAGTGACGAGCAGGAGTGGAATGCAGCAGGAGTGAGATGCAGGAGGAGTGATGCAGCAGGAGTGAGTGAGGTCCCTACTATCCTGGTCCTTGAGGTGCAGCAGGAGTGAGGTGCAGCAGGAGTGAGGTGCAGCAGTGAGTGAGATGCAGCAGGAGTGAGGTGCAGCAGTGAGTGAGGTGCAGCAGGAGTGAGGTGCAGCAGTGAGTGAGGTGCAGCAGGAGTGAGGTGAGGTGCAGCAGGAGTGAGATGCAGTGAGTGAGGTGCAGCAGTGAGTGATGCAGCAGTGAGTGAGGTGCAGCAGGAGTGAGGTGCAGCAGGAGTGAGGTGCAGGAGTGCAGTGAGTGAGGTGCAGCAGTGAGTGAGGTGCAGCAGGAGTGAGGTGCAGCAGTGAGTGAGGTGCAGCAGTGAGTGATGCAGCAGGAGGTGCAGCAGGAGTGAGGTGCAGCAGTGAGTGATGCAGCAGGAGTGAGGCAGTGAGGAGTGAGTGAGTGAGGTGCAGGAGTGAGGTGCAGCAGTGAGTGAGGTGCAGCAGTGAGTGAGTGCAGCAGTGAGAGTGCAGCAGTGAGGTGCAGCAGGAGTGAGGTGCAGCAGGAGTGAGGTGCAGCAGTGAGTGAGATGCAGCAGTGAGTGAGGTGCAGCAGTGAGTGAGGTGCAGTGAGTGAGGTGCAGCAGGAGTGAGGTGCAGCAGTGAGTGAGGTGCAGCAGGAGTGAGATGCAGCAGTGAGTGAGGTGCAGCAGGAGTGAGGTGCAGCAGTGAGTGAGGTGCAGCAGGAGGTGGCAGGAGTGAGTGCAGCAGGTGAGTGAGATGCAGCAGTGAGTGAGGTGCAGCAGTGGTGAGATGCAGCAGTGAGTGAGATGCAGCAGGAGTGAGGTGCAGCAGGAGTGAGGTGCAGCAGTGAGTGAGGTGCAGCAGTGAGTGAGGTGCAGCAGTGAGTGAGGTGCAGCAGTGAGTGAGGTGCAGCAGGAGCAGAGTGAGGTGCAGCAGTGAGTGAGGTGCAGCAGTGAGTGAGGTGCAGCAGTGAGTGAGGTGCAGCGGAGTGAGGTGCAGCAGTGAGGTGCAGCAGTGAGTGAGGTGCAGCAGTGAGTGAGGTGCAGCAGGTGGTGAGGTGCAGCAGTGAGTGAGGTGCAGCAGTGAGTGAGGTGCAGGAGTGAGATGCAGCAGTGAGTGAGGTGCAGCAGTGAGTGAGATGCAGCAGTGAGTGAGGTGCAGCAGTGAGTGAGGTGCAGCAGTGAGTGAGATGCAGCAGTGAGTGAGATGCAGCAGTGAGTGAGGTGCAGGAGTGAGATGCAGCAGTGAGTGAGATGCAGCAGTGAGTGAGGTGCAGCAGGAGTGAGATGCAGCAGTGGTGAGATGCAGTGAGTGAGTGCAGCAGTGAGTGAGGTGCAGCAGTGAGTGAGATGCAGCAGGAGTGAGGTGCAGCAGTGAGTGAGATGCAGCAGTGAGTGAGGTGCAGCAGTGAGTGAGGTGCAGCAGTGAGTGAGGTGCAGCAGTGAGTGAGATGCAGCAGTGAGTGAGATGCAGCAGTGAGTGAGGCAGGAGTGAGATGCAGCAGGAGTGAGATGCAGCAGGTGAGGTGCAGCAGTGAGGTGCAGCAGGTGAGTGAGGTGCAGCAGTGAGGTGCAGCAGGAGTGAGATGCAGCAGTGAGTGAGATGCAGCAGGTGGTGAGATGCAGCAGTGAGTGAGGTGCAGCAGTGAGTGAGATGCAGGAGTGAGGTGCAGCAGTGAGTGAGGTGCAGCAGGAGTGAGGTGCAGCAGTGAGTGAGATGCAGGAGTGAGGTGCAGCAGTGAGTGAGGTGCAGCAGTGAGTGAGGTGCAGCAGTGAGTGAGATGCAGCAGGAGTGAGGTGCAGCAGTGAGTGAGGTGCAGCAGTGAGTGAGGTGCAGCAGTGAGTGAGATGCAGGAGTGAGATGCAGCAGGTGAGTGAGGTGCAGCAGTGAGTGAGATGCAGCAGTGAGTGAGGTGCAGCGGTGGTGAGGTGCAGCGGTGGTGAGGTGCAGCGGTGAGTGGTGCAGCAGTGGTGAGGTGCAGCAGTGGTGAGATGCGGCAGTGAGTGAGATGCAGCAGTGAGTGAGATGCAGCAGTGGTGAGGTGCAGCGGTGGTGAGATGCAGCAGTGAGTGAGATGCAGCAGTGAGTGAGGTGCAGCAGGTGAGTGAGGTGCAGCAGTGGTGAGGTGCAGCAGTGGTGAGATGCAGCAGTGAGTGAGATGCAGCGGTGGTGAGGTGCAGCAGTGAGTGAGGTGCAGCAGTGGTGAGGTGCAGCGGTGGTGAGGTGCAGCAGTGAGTGAGGTGCAGCAGGTGAGTGAGGTGCAGCAGTGAGTGAGGTGCAGCAGTGAGTGAGGTGCAGCGGTGGTGAGGTGCAGCGGTGAGTGAGTGCAGCAGGTGGTGAGGTGCAGCGGTGGTGAGGTGCAGCAGTGAGTGAGGTGCAGCAGTGGTGAGATGCAGCGGTGGTGAGGTGCAGCGGTGAGTGAGGTGCAGCAGTGAGTGAGGTGCAGCAGTGAGTGAGATGCAGCAGTGAGTGAGATGCAGCGGTGGTGAGAGTGCAGCAGTGAGTGAGATGCAGCAGTGAGTGAGGTGCAGCAGTGGTGAGATGCAGCGGTGGGTGAGATGCAGCGGTGGTGAGGTGCAGCGGTGGTGAGTGCAGCGGTGGTGAGGTGCAGCGGTGAGTGAGATGCAGCGGTGGTGAGATGCAGCGGTGGTGAGGTGCAGCGGTGGTGAGATGCAGCGGTGGTGAGGTGCAGCAGTGAGTGAGATGCAGCGGTGGTGAGATGCAGCAGTGGTGAGGTGCAGCGGTGGTGAGGTGCAGCGGTGAGTGAGGTGCAGCAGTGGTGAGGTGCAGCGGTGGTGAGGTGCAGCGGTGGTGAGGTGCAGCGGTGAGTGAGGTGCAGCGGTGGTGAGATGCGGCAGTGAGTGAGATGCAGCGGTGGTGAGATGCAGCGGTGAGTGAGGTGCAGCGGTGAGTGAGGTGCAGCAGTGGTGAGATGCAGCGGTGGTGAGGATGCAGCAGTGGTGAGGTGCAGCAGTGAGGTGAGCAGCGGTGGTGAGTGCAGCAGTGGTGAGATGCAGCGGTGGTGAGGTGCAGCGGTGAGTGAGGTGCAGCAGTGGTGAGGTGCAGCAGTGGTGAGGTGCAGCGGTAGTGAGATGCAGCGGTGGTGAGATGCAGCAGTGAGTGAGATGCAGCAGTGGTGAGGTGCAGCGGTGGTGAGATGCGGCAGTGGTGAGATGCAGCGGTGGTGAGGTGCAGCGGTGAGTGAGGTGCAGCAGTGGTGAGGTGCAGCGGTGGTGAGGTGCAGCAGTGAGTGAGATGCAGCGGTGGTGAGGTGCAGCAGTGGTGAGATGCAGCAGTGGTGAGATGCGGCGGTGGTGAGGTGCAGCGGTGAGTGAGGTGCAGCAGTGGTGAGATGCAGCGGTGGTGAGGTGCAGCGGTGGTGAGGATGCAGCAGTGAGTGAGGTGCAGCGGTGGTGAGGTGCAGCGGTGGTGAGGTGCAGCAGTGGTGAGATGCAGCGGTGGTGAGATGCAGCGGTGGTGAGATGCAGCGGTGGTGAGGTGCAGCGGTGGTGAGGTGCAGCAGTGAGTGAGTGCAGCAGTGGTGAGATGCAGCGGTGGTGAGGTGCAGCGGTGAGTGAGATGCAGCGGTGGTGAGGTGCAGCAGTGGTGAGGTGCGCGGTGGTGAGATGCAGCGGTGGTGAGGTGCAGCGGTGAGTGAGTGCAGCAGTGGTGAGGTGCAGCGGTGGTGAGGTGCAGCGGTGGTGAGGTGCAGCAGTGAGTGAGATGCAGCGGTGGTGAGGTGCAGCGTGAGTGAGATGCAGCAGTGAGTGAGGTGCAGCAGTGGTGAGATGCAGCGGTGGTGAGGTGCAGCGGTGAGTGAGATGCAGCAGTGAGTGAGATGCAGCGGTGGTGAGGTGCAGCAGTGAGTGAGGTGCAGCGGTGAGTGAGATGCGGCAGTGGTGAGATGCAGCAGTGAGTGAGATGCAGCGGTGGTGAGGTGCAGCAGTGGTGAGATGCAGCAGTGAGTGAGGTGCAGCGGTGGTGAGATGCAGCAGTGAGTGAGGTGCAGCAGTGAGTGAGATGCAGCGGTGAGTGCGGCAGGTGGTGAGATGCAGCGGTGAGTGAGGTGCGGCAGTGGTGAGGTGCAGCGGTGAGTGAGATGCAGCAGTGAGTGAGGTGCAGCAGTGGTGAGGTGCAGCAGTGGTGAGGTGCAGCGGTGGTGAGATGCAGCAGTGGTGAGGTGCAGCGGTGGTGAGGTGCGGCGGTGGTGAGGTGCAGCGGTGGTGAGGTGCAGCGGTGAGTGAGATGCGGCGGTGAGTGAGGTGCAGCAGGTGGTGAGATGCAGCGGTGGTGAGATGCGGCGGTGGTGAGGTGCAGCGGTGAGTGAGATGCAGCGGTGGTGAGGTGCAGCGGTGGTGAGATGCAGCGGTGGTGAGGTGCAGCAGTGAGTGAGTGCAGCGGTGGTGAGATGCAGCGGTGGTGAGATGCAGCGGTGGTGAGATGCAGCGGCGGTGGTGAGCAGTGCGGCGGTGGTGAGGTGCAGCGGTGAGTGAGATGCGGCGGTGAGTGAGGTGCAGCGGTGAGTGAGGTGCAGCAGTGGTGAGGTGCAGCAGTGAGTGAGGTGCAGCGGTGAGTGAGATGCGGCAGTGGTGAGGTGCAGCGGTGAGTGAGGTGCAGCGGTGGTGAGATGCAGCGGTGGTGAGATGCAGCAGTGGTGAGGTGCAGCGGTGGTGAGGTGCAGCGGTGGTGAGGTGCAGCAGTGAGTGAGATGCAGCAGTGAGTGAGATGCGGCGGTGGTGAGGTGCAGCGGTGGTGAGATGCAGCGGTGGTGAGGTGCAGCGGTGGTGAGATGCAGCAGGTGAGATGCAGCAGTGAGTGAGATGCAGCGGTGGTGAGGTGCAGCGGTGGTGAGGTGCAGCGCAGTGGTGAGATGCAGCGGTGGTGAGATGCAGCGGTGGTGAGGTGCAGCGGTGGTGAGTGCAGCGGTGGTGAGGTGCAGCAGTGGTGAGATGCAGCAGTGGTGAGATGCGGCGGTGGTGAGGTGCAGCGGTGGTGAGGTGCAGCAGTGAGTGAGGTGCAGCAGTGAGTGAGGATGCAGCGGTGGTGAGGTGCGGCGGTGGTGAGATGCAGCAGTGGTGAGGATGCAGCGGTGGTGGAGGTGCAGCGGTGGTGAGGTGCAGCAGTGAGTGAGGTGCAGCGGTGGTGAGATGCGGCGGTGGTGAGATGCAGCGGTGGTGAGTGCAGCGGTGGTGAGTGCAGCGGTGGTGAGATGCAGCGGTGAGTGAGGTGCAGCGGCAGTGGTGAGATGCAGCGGTGGTGAGATGCAGCGGTGGTGAGGTGCAGCGGTGAGTGAGATGCAGCGGTGGTGAGTGCAGCAGTGGTGAGGTGCAGCGGTGGTGAGATGCAGCGGTGGTGAGGTGCAGCGGTGGTGAGATGCAGCAGTGGTGAGATGCGGCGGTGGTGAGATGCAGCGGTGGTGAGGTGCGGCGGTGGTGAGGTGCAGCGGTGGTGAGGTGCGGCGGTGGTGAGGTGCAGCGGTGGTGAGGTGCGGCGGTGGTGAGGTGCAGCGGTGGTGAGGTGCAGCGGTGGTGGTGCAGCGGTGGTGAGATGCGGCGGTGGTGAGATGCAGCGGTGGTGAGGTGCGGCGGTGGTGAGATGCAGCGGTGAGTGAGGTGCAGCGGTGGTGAGATGCAGCAGTGGTGAGATGCAGCGGTGGTGAGGTGCAGCGGTGGTGAGATGCAGCGGTGAGTGAGATGCAGCAGTGGTGAGGTGCAGCGGTGGTGAGATGCGGCAGTGGTGAGTGCAGCGGTGAGTGAGATGCAGCGGTGGTGAGGTGCAGCGGTGGTGAGATGCAGCGGTGGTGAGGTGCGGCGGTGAGTGAGATGCAGCGGTGGTGAGGTGCAGCGGTGGTGAGATGCAGCGGTGGTGAGGTGCAGCAGTGGTGAGTGCAGCAGTGGTGAGATGCAGCGGTGGTGAGTGCAGCGGTGGTGAGATGCGGCGGTGGTGAGTGCAGCGGTGGTGAGATGCAGCGGTGAGTGAGATGCAGCGGTGGTGAGGTGCAGCGGTGGTGAGGTGCGGCGGTGGTGAGATGCAGCGGTGGTGAGATGCAGCGGTGGTGAGATGCAGCGGTGGTGAGTGCGGCAGTGGTGAGATGCGGCGGTGGTGAGGTGCAGCGGTGGTGAGGTGCGGCGGTGGTGAGGTGCGGCGGTGGTGAGGTGCGGCGGTGAGTGAGATGCAGCGGTGGTGAGGTGCAGCGGTGGTGAGGTGCAGCGGTGGTGAGGTGCGGCAGTGGTGAGGTGCAGCGGTGGTGAGGTGCAGCGGTGGTGAGGTGCAGCGGTGGTGAGGTGCAGCGGTGGTGAGATGCAGCGGTGGTGAGGTGCAGCGGTGGTGAGGTGCGGCGGTGGTGAGGTGCAGCGGTGGTGAGGTGCGGCGGTGAGTGAGGTGCGGCGGTGGTGAGGTGCAGCAGTGGTGAGGTGCAGCGGTGAGTGAGGATGCAGCGGTGGTGAGATGCGGCAGTGGTGAGATGCAGCGGTGAGTGAGGATGCAGCGGTGAGTGAGATGCAGCGGTGGTGAGTGCAGCGGTGGTGAGATGCAGCGGTGGTGAGATGCGGCGGTGGTGAGATGCAGCGGTGGTGAGGTGCAGCAGTGGTGAGGTGCAGCAGTGGTGAGATGCAGCGGTGGTGAGATGCAGCAGTGGTGAGGTGCAGCGGTGGTGAGATGCAGCGGTGGTGAGTGCGGCGGTGGTGAGTGCAGCAGTGGTGAGGTGCAGCGGTGGTGAGGTGCAGCGGTGGTGAGGTGCAGCGGTGGTGAGATGCGGCGGTGGTGAGATGCGGCAGTGGTGAGGTGCAGCGGTGAGTGAGGTGCAGCAGTGAGTGAGGTGCAGCGGTGGTGAGATGCAGCGGTGGTGAGATGCAGCGGTGGTGGTGCAGCAGTGGTGAGTGCAGCGGTGGTGAGATGCGGCGGTGGTGAGATGCAGCGGTGGTGAGGTGCAGCAGTGGTGAGATGCGGCGGTGAGTGAGATGCAGCGGTGGTGAGGATGCGGCGGTGGTGAGATGCGGCGGTGGTGAGATGCAGCAGTGGTGAGGTGCAGCGGTGGTGAGGTGCGGCAGTGGTGAGGTGCGGCGGTGGTGAGATGCGGCGGTGGTGAGGTGCGGCGGTGGTGAGGTGCAGCGGTGGTGAGATGCAGCAGTGGTGAGGTGCAGCGGTGAGTGAGATGCGGCAGTGGTGAGATGCAGCAGTGGTGAGATGCAGCGGTGGTGAGATGCAGCGGTGGTGAGGTGCAGCAGTGAGTGAGGTGCAGCGGTGAGTGAGATGCAGCGGTGGTGAGATGCGGCGGTGGTGAGATGCGGCGGTGGTGAGGTGCAGCAGTGGTGAGATGCAGCGGTGAGTGAGATGCAGCGGTGGTGAGATGCAGCGGTGGTGAGGTGCAGCGGTGGTGAGGTGCAGCGGTGGTGAGGTGCAGCGGTGGTGAGGTGCAGCGGTGAGTGAGATGCGGCGGTGGTGAGATGCGGCGGTGGTGAGATGCAGCAGTGGTGAGATGCAGCAGTGGTGAGGTGCAGCAGTGGTGAGATGCAGCGGTGGTGAGTGCAGCGGTGGTGAGATGCAGCAGTGGTGAGGTGCAGCGGTGGTGAGGTGCAGCGGTGGTGAGATGCAGCGGTGGTGAGGTGCAGCGGTGGTGAGTGCAGCAGTGGTGAGGTGCAGCGGTGGTGAGTGCAGCGGTGGTGAGATGCGGCGGTGGTGAGGTGCAGCGGTGGTGAGTGCAGCGGTGAGTGAGATGCAGCGGTGGTGAGATGCAGCGGTGGTGAGGTGCAGCAGTGGTGAGATGCGGCAGTGGTGAGATGCGGCGGTGGTGAGGTGCGGCAGTGGTGAGATGCAGCGGTGAGTGAGGTGCGGCGGTGGTGAGATGCAGCGGTGGTGAGATGCGGCGGTGAGTGAGTGCAGCGGTGAGTGAGGTGCAGCGGTGGTGAGATGCAGCAGTGGGTGAGGTGCAGCAGTGAGTGAGATGCAGCAGTGGTGAGATGCAGCGGTGGTGAGTGCAGCGGTGGTGAGATGCAGCGGTGGTGAGTGCAGCGGTGGTGAGTGCAGCAGTGAGTGAGATGCAGCGGTGGTGAGATGCAGCGGTGGTGAGGTGCAGCGGTGAGTGAGATGCAGCGGCGGTGGTGAGATGCAGCAGTGGTGAGGTGCAGCGTGAGATGCAGTGGTGAGGTGCAGCGGTGGTGAGATGCAGCAGTGGTGAGGTGCAGCAGTGGTGAGATGCGGCAGTGGTGAGATGCAGCGGTGGTGAGGTGCAGCGGTGGTGAGATGCAGCGGTGGTGAGGTGCAGCGGTGGTGAGATGCAGCGCAGTGAGTGGTGCAGTGGTGAGTGAGCAGCGGTGGTGGTGGTGCGCGGTGGTGGTGCGGCAGTGGTGGTGAGGTGCAGCGGTGGTGAGGTGCGGCGGTGAAGAGTGAGCATGCGTGCGAGGTGAGCAGTGAGTGTGGTGCAGCAGTGAGTGAGCAGCAGTGAGCGTGATGAAGCGGTGAGTGAGGTGCAGTGTGTGTGTGTGTGCATGCAGTGGTGTGTGAGTGCAGTGAGTGCTATTTTGTTTGTGATGTAATTCATGACAAATTAGCACATTTTTTCCTCCTGGAACACACCAATAAATCTTATTTTAGTATGTTAGAGTTTGGGAAAGCAGGCAAACATATGCTCTCATTTCCTTATTATTCCCATATTATTATCATCCCATATGCATTACATTTTTAAATAAATGTTTTTATTTTTTTCATATTATTCCTATGGTATTATCCCATGTTTAATACATTAAGTTAATTACACACACACACACACACACACACACACTTTATTCTCACACACACACACACACACACACACACACTCGTCTGCTCCCTCCACTTCTCTTCCATGGTATTATCACACACACACACACACACACACTGGCCTGCCTAGGCCTACCATCTCATTTTATTCCCAAAGCATTATCCTGTTTATTTTAAGTAATTATGTTATTTTATTTTCTCACATTCCCATATTAATATCCTATTTTTATTTTATTGTATACACACACACACACACACACACACAGCACATTCCTGCCTCGTTTTAATTACTGAAAAAGTTATTTAAATATTTTAAACAATTTAAAATGTACCCCTAACACCACACACACACACACACACACACACTTGAGAATAATGACAATATCCCAATGCCAAAAGCATTCCTTTCAATGACATGTTTATTTATTGATATAATTTTTACACACACACACACACACACACACACACACACACACACACACACACTCGTCTTGCTCCTCACACTTCTCTTCCTCTTCATTCTCCCCTCTTCCTGTTCTCCTCTTCCTCCTCATTCCTCCTCCTTTCTCATCCTCTTCTTTTTCTCCTTCCTCTTCTAATGTTTATGCCTGTGTTGTTTTCTGCAGTGTTTTCTTGTCTTCATGCTCTCTGTGTTGTGTAACACTGGCAAAACCAGAAGTATCAAGTGTGTTGTTATTGGTTTGGAGACACACACACACACACACACACACACACACACACACACACACACACACACACACACACACACACATGCAGTTCATTATCTGTGGTCTTTCACACTCTGTGCTTTACGCTGTTTTTAATTAGGCAGTTTTATAGCAGAGAAATAGTTCACCCCTAAAACCAGAACAGTCTGTTTTTGACTCTCATGTTATGCTGTTATTTTTCCATGTTTTAGTTTTTTCTCTGAATGACAAAAGAGTCTAAGTTTTTTCATGCATCTCTTTACCATTCAAACACACTTCATAGGGTCTGTGTACAGCGGGTGTTCAGATGCACTTTGGTCAATCGGATCACAAGTGGACGACTCACAGGTGTAAACACAGGTGTAAACATGGGTGTAAACACAGGTGTAAACAGGTGTAAACACAGTTGTAAACACAGGTGTAAACACAGGTGTAAACATGAGTGTAAACACAGGTGTAAACACAGGTGTAAACACAGGTGTAAACACAGGTTAAACACAGGTTAAACATAGGTGTAAACACAGGTTAAACATAGGTGTAAATATGGGTGTAAACACAGGTTAAACACAGGTGTAAACACAGGTTAAACATAGGTGTAAACATAGTTGTAAACACAGGTTAAACACAGGTGTAAACACAGGTTAAACACAGGTGTAAACACAGGTTAAACATAGGTGTAAACACAGGTTAAACATAGGTGTAAACATGGGTGTAAACACAGGTTAAACACAGGTGTAAACACAGGTTAAACATAGGTGTGAACATGGGTGTAAACACAGGTTAAACATAGGTGTAAACATGGGTGTAAACACAGGTTAAACATAGGTGTAAACACAGGTTAAGCATAGGTGTAAACACAGGTTAAACATCGGTGTAAACATGGGTGTAAACACAGGTTAAACATAGGTGTAAACATGGGTGTAAACACAGGTTAGACATAGTTGTAAACACAGGTTAAACATAGGTGTAAACACAGGTTAAACATAGGTGTAAACATGGGTGTAAACACAGGTTAGACATAGGTGTAAACACAGGTTAAACATAGGTGTAAACATGAGTGTAAACACGAGTGTAAACACAGGTGTAAACACAGTTTTAAACACAGGTTAAACATAGGTGTAAACACTGGTTAAACATAGGTGTAAACAAAGGTGTAAACACAGTTGTAAACACAGGTTAAACATAGGTGTAAACATAAGTGTAAACACAGTTGTAAACACAGGCTAAACATAGGTGTAAACACAGTTTTAAACACAGGTTAAACATAGGTGTAAACAAAGGTGTAAACACAGGTTAAACATAGGTGTAAACACAGTTGTAAACACAGGCTAAACATAGGTGTAAACATAGATGTAAACACAGGTGTAAACAGGTGTAAACACAGTTGTAAACACAGGTTAAACATAGGTGTAAACATAGGTGTAAACACAGTTGTAAACACAGGCTAAACATAGGTGTAAACATAGATGTAAACACAGGTGTAAACACAGTTGTAAACACAGGTTAAATATAGGTGTAAACACAGGTGTAAACACAGGTTAAACATAGGTGTAAACATAGGTGTAAACATAGTTGTAAACAGGTTAAACATAGGTGTAAACACAGGTGTAAACACAGGTTAAACATAGGTGTAAACAAGTGTAAACACGGTTAAACATAGGTGTAAACACAGGTGTAAACACAGGTTAAACATAGGTGTAAACATTGGTGTAAACACAGGTTAAACATAGGTGTAAACACAGGTGTAAACACAGGTTAAACATAGGTGTAAACACAGGTGTAAACAGGTGTAAACACAGGCTAAACATAGGTGTAAACATAGATGTAAACACAGGTGTAAACAGGTGTAAACACAGGTTAAACATAGGTGTAAACATAGTTGTAAACAGGTTAAACATAGGTGTAAACACAGGTGTAAACACAGGTTAAACATAGGTGTAAACAAGTGTAAACACGGTTAAACATAGGTGTAAACACAGGTGTAAACACAGGTTAAACATAGGTGTAAACATTGGTGTAAACACAGGTTAAACACAGGTGTAAACACAGGTGTAAACACAGGTTAAACATAGGTGTAAACAGGTGTAAACACGGTTAAACATAGGTGTAAACAGTTGTAAACACAGTTATAAACACAGGTGTAAACACAGGTGTGAACACAGGTGTAAACAGGTACAAACACAGGTGTGAACACAGGTGTGAACACAGGTGTGAACACAGGTGTAAACACAGGTGTAAACACAGGTGTAAACACAGGTTAAAAATAGGTGTAAACACAGGTGTAAACACAGGTTAAAAATAGGTGTAAACACAGGTGTAAACACAGGTTTAAACACAGGTGTAAATGGGTCTGAAACGCTTTGAGCTCGTCAACTTTTGATCACGTCCAGTTGTCAAATGCATTAGAGCGGATTGCGTTCGTAGTGTAGATCGAACAGTCACTTACTCGCCTTACTCGCCGCCTGACCTGACGTGTAAACATAATGGGATGCATGCACGCCAGACGGGATTAAACTCTGTCAGACCCAAGTTTGGATTGAATAATTCTGCTGTATGCATCAGGGAATGTGGAGCGTGCTGTTGTTGAAATGATGTCAAATCTTTGTGTGTATTCGTGTTTCAAGTGCATCAAAAGTCCTGAGATCTTGACGACTCAGATGAACACTTTAAAAGAGTGAGTCTCGGGTCAAAATGACCCGAGGGAAGGATGAGGGTTAAACTGTAATGAATATGAACTGTGTGTGTGTGTGCAGGTTGTTTTGAGTGCTGTATTAAGTGTCTGGGAGGCGTGCCGTACGCGTCTCTGGTGGCCACCATCCTGTGCTTCTCTGGTGTGGCGCTCTTCTGCGGCTGCGGACACGTGGCTCTCACAGGAACCCTCACCATCCTGGAGAACCACTTCTCCAAGATCACCTCGGACCATGCCATGCTGACTGACATGTGAGTGTGTACATACTCTTCAACATTGAGGAAACTCACTGGTTCGTGGTTTATTTGAGCTCTGATTAATCTCTTAGAATGATAAGATTCACCTGTTATCATTTGATTAAATCTGCTCACATCTGTTGGCGCTTCACGTTTGTTCTCGAGACTTGATTAAAGTCATGTGACAAGGTTTTCTCAAGCAGCGCTGAGCCCCGAGGGCAGAGGTTAACGCTCCAGATGTGCTCGAGCAGTAACAGCTGTGAACTCTTCTCTTCCGCAGAATCCAGCTCATGCAGTACGTCATATACGGCATCGCCTCCTTCTTCTTCCTGTATGGCATCATTCTGCTCGCAGAGGGATTTTATACCACCAGTGCCGTCAAGGAGCTTCACAACGAGTTCAAGACCACCGTCTGCGGACGCTGCATCAGTGGGATGGTACAGTCATATCCTCTCTTTAGTGTGTGTGTTCTTCTCTATATCAGTGTCAGTGTTCCTGAACTCCTGAAACACCTCCATTAGTCTTGAGTTTTCTTCCGGGAACCAACACGTCACAATATTCCTCATTATAATAATTCATATACGCAGAGTAAAGGGGCGGGGCCTGGCTGAGTTAGTTAGTAGTGTGTTGAGACTGGCGGTTATGTAATCGGTGGGACATTTCCCAAACACCAATCACAACACACTGCTCCAGCCGACCAATCAGAGCCCAGTGTGCTTTTCAGAAGGAGGGGCTTCATCAGGGCTCCAGACTGTAACATAGGTATAAAGACAGGTGTAAACACATGTTAAAGATAGGTGTAAACACAGGTGTAAACATAGTTGTAAACACAGGTTAAACATAGGTGTAAACACATGTTAAAGATAGGTGTAAACACAGGTGTAAACATAGTTGTAAACACAGATGTAAACACTGGTTAAACATAGGTTTAAACACGTGTAAGCACAGGTGTAAACATAGGTATGAAGAGAGGTGTAAACATAGTTGTAAACACAGGTTAAACATAGGTGTAAACATAGGTATGAAGAGAGGTGTAAACATAGTTGTAAACACAGGTTTAAACACAGGTGTAAACACAGGTTAAACATAGGTGTAAACACAGGTGTAAACACAGGTGTAAACACAGGTGTAAACACAGGTTAAACACAGGTTAAACATAGGTTAAACAGGTGTAAACACGGGTGTAAACACAGGTGTAAACACAGGTTAAACATAGGTGTAAACACAGGTATAAACACAGGTGTAAACACGTGTAAGCACAGGTGTAAACACAGGTATGAAGACAGGTGTAAGCACAGGTGTAAGCACAGGTGTAAGCACAGGTGTAAGCACAGGTGTAAGCACAGGTGTAAACACAGGTGTAAACACAGGTGTAAACACAGGTGTAAACACAGGTGTAAACACAGGTGTAAACACAGGTGTAAGCACAGGTGTAAGCACAGGTGTAAACACAGGTATGAAGACAGGTGTAAGCACAGGTGTAAGCACAGGTGTAAGCACAGGTATAAAACAGGTGTAAACACAGGTTAAACATAGGTGTAAACACAGGTGTAAACACAGGTGTAAACACAGGTGTAAGCACAGGTGTAAGCACAGGTGTAAGCACAGGTGTAAATAAAGGTTTCGATCACGTCCAGTAGTCAAGCACATTAGAGCGGATTGCGTTCGTAGTCTAGATAAAAGCCACTAAAGACGCCCTACTCTCCGCCTGACCTGACGTGTAAACATTATGGGATGCATACAAGCCAGCCGGGGTGGCATTTTGCAACCTTTTTTCCTGCCGGTGCAACTAAATTTGTTTAGAGGTTGCACTGGTGCTCCACCACGGTGCCCAACCAAGTGTGCCACGCCAGTCCTGAAACGTGAAGCCCACACGTCTCAATCGCCCCAAGCTCATAAACCCACCCTATCCGTGAATCCTAATGGGACATAGACAAACTAAACAATCAAATTACACTTCAAATAATTTTTTTCCAAAGATGGTTTCTTTAGGCAGTTTTTATCACGCTGGTGTTCTTTTTAATGAGTTTAGTTTTAGTTATTTGAGCGGGGTGTGATGTCTCTTTCTCAGTTTGTGTTCCTGACGTACATCCTGGGAATCGCCTGGCTTGGGGTTTTCGGTTTCTCTGCGGTTCCAGTGTTCCTTTTCTACAACATGTGGTCGACCTGCGCTGCCATGCGCTCACCGGTGGCCAACCTCACCTCCATCGAGAGCATCTGCGTGGACGTGCGTCAGTACGGTACGGGAATACCCCAGCTGTTCTCATCAAGATATCGACACAGCAGTCACGTCTATGCTTTAATCCAAAGTGACTTGCATTGCATTTAAGGCTTACATTTGACCAAATCATGCATTTCCTGCTAATTAGACCCATGATTCCTGGCTATAAACGCAGTTTTGTATGTCTAAACAGGTATTATTCCATGGAACGCGACTCCGGGCAAAGCCTGCGGCTCAACTCTAGGTGATATCTGCAACACCAGTGAGGTATGAACGCACACATGTCACACTTTACAGCCTTACCTGAGCTGTCCAGCAGTTGATATACATGATTTGTGTTCGTCTGCTGCAGTTCTACCTGTCGTACCATCTGTATATTGTGGCCTGTGCCGGAGCCGGAGCCACAGTCATTGCTCTGGTAAGCTTCTCATATGCTCATATATATATATGGGGTGTTTGTTCCTCTTCCTCCTTTTTTTTTGTCCCTTCATTCCCAGCGCCATCTACTGCAAACCATGCGCTTTAAGCCCCTGATCTACGGGTTAGTTTGAGGTGACGTGGGATGTCAGCGCTTCTCGAGAATCATGCTCAATTTATGCTGTTTATGAGAGCATTAGATATTGTACTTTATTAAACAGTATCACATGCATTACTGATACCCGAAGGGACATTGAGTGTTATTGAATCTAAACAAGATTTAAGACGACCGATGACTACACCAGTCCAGTTATAATCAGTAAAGCTGTCGATACTGGAAGCGTCTGATGTGCCGAGTTACAAACGGACGACATGTTTATATTGTCAATATAATTATTCTGTATATATAAATACACACTTCTACATGTGTATATTTAAAGCTACACTGTGTAACTTTTTTAGTTTATTCTTAGCTAAAAACACTTAGTTCTTTCAAAAATATATGTGCTCATTAATGTATATTTACTTCTTTCAAGTAATAAAGTATTCTCGTAAGTGTATAATATGCCATTGAAAATACATACGGGTGAGGGGTTCGAATGCGCGTCGCCATGTTGCCCTCCATCTTGAAAGTACAGTAGCCAAAGAGGACATTCCCGTAAATTCAAGCCGCCTTTGGTGTTTTAACACTCGATGGCACTGTGTCGAATGTGAAGAGGGGGATTGCTTGAGACTGATATAGCCTACAATGTAAACTTTGCCTTATGCTAGTGATGTCGTACAATATACAGAATAACGATAGCACCGATAAAAGTTACTTTACTAAGATTAGCTTGCATTCGTCTGGGAACCTGATCGCTGATGTGAGCAATGAAATGGTAAAAAATAACTAAAAGGTAAAACTATTATTCATTTTACATAGATGTCATAACCTACATTTTAACTGACAAATTAAATAACTGCAAATTATAATAGTTTTCTAAAGTAACCTCATCACTTGATCGAACTGGAAGCCATATTAATCTTGGACTAAATCAGCCACCGTAGGAGTTAAAGCGAAATCGGAATTGTGAGGAACAGAAACTAATATTCACTGGATGATCATATACCTTTTCATCGCTAGATGGGGAAATATCACACAGTGTAGCTTTAAGAAATAGTTGCATGTATACACTGTATATGTATTTATAACATTTATATTATAAATAAATATAAAAACAAATTCTTAAATAAGTTCATAATTATTTTCAAATTGTATTTTTTTAAAATTTTGTTTGTCTAAAAAAAAAAAAAAAAAAAAAATTCTAGAATTTGAGAATAAAGTCAAAATATTTTGACTTTATTTCTCAAATTCTAGATTCTAATTTAATATATATATATATTTTTAACTTTATTTTAGAATAAAGTCGAAATGTTTCGAGATTAAAGTTGAAATGTTTGAGATTAAAATCGAACTATTTCAAGAATAAAGTCAAAATTACAAACAGGAGTTATCAAACTGAGCGCCTAGCGAGGCTCAAGAAGAATGATTATAGGCATAAACTGCTGTGATTGTGAATATAATTAAATAAACCCTTTTATCAATATTATCTTATACATTACAGGTCCTTCTCAAAAAATTAGCATATTGTGATAAAAGTTAATTATTTTCCATAATGTAATGATACAATTAAACGTTCATATATTTTAGATTGATTGCACACCAACTAAAATATAACAGGTCTTTATTGTTTTAATACTGATGATTTTGGCATACAGCTCATGAAAACCCACAATTCCTATCTCAAAAAATTAGCATATTTCATCCGACCAATAAAAGAGAAGTGTTTTAATACAAAAAGTCCACCTTCAAATAATTATGTTGAGTTATGCACTCAATACTTGGTAGAATCCTTTTGCAGAAATGACTGCTTCAATGCGGCGTGGCATGGAGGCGATCAGCCTGTGGCACTGCTGAGGTGTTATGGAGGCCCAGGATGCTTGATAGCGGCCTTAAGCTCATCCAGAGTGTTGGGTCTTGCGTCTCTCAACTTTCTCTTCACAATATCCCACAGATTCTCTATGGGCTTCAGGTCAGGCCAATTGAGCACAGTAATACCATGGTCAGTAAACCATTTACCAGTGGTTTTGGCACTGTGAGCAGGTGCCAGGTCGTGCTGAAAAACTAAATATTCATCTCCATAAAGCTTTTCAGCAGATGGAAGCATGAAGTGCTCCAAAATCTCCTGATAGCTAGCTGCATTGACCCTGCCCTTGATAAAACACAGTGGACCAACACCAGCAGCTGACATGGCACCCCAGACCATCACTGACTGTGGGTACTTGACACTGGACTTCAGGCATTTTGGCATTTCCTTCTCCCCAGTCTTCCTCCAGACTCTGGCACCTTGATTTCCCAATGACATGCAAAATTTGAGCGACAGTCCAGTGCTTCTTCTCTGTAGCCCAGGTCAGGCGCTTCTGCCGCTGTTTCTGGTTCAAAAGTGGCTTGACCTGGGAATCGCGGCACCTGTAGCCCATTTCCTGCACACGCCTGTGCACGGTGGCTCTGGATGTTTCTACTCCAGACTCAGTCCACTGCTTCCACAGGTCCCCAAGGTCTGGAATCGGTCCTTCTCCACAATCTTCCTCAGGGTCCGGTCACCTCTTCTCGTTGTGCAGTGTTTTTGCCACACTTTTCCTTCCCACAGACTTCCCACTGAGGTGCCTTGATACAGCACTCTGGGAACAGCCTATTGGTTCAGAAATGTCTTTCTGTGTCTTACCCTCTCGCTTGAGGGTAAAGTGAATAACACTGATGATCTCTTCCTCACGGCTCCTGTTAGTGGGTGGGATATATTAGGCAGCAAGTTAACATTTTGTCCTCAGAGTTGATGTGTTAGAAGCAGGAAAATGGGCAAGCGTAAGGATTTGGCGAGTTTGACAAGGGCCAAATTGTGATGGCTAGACGACTGGGTCAGAGCATCTCCAAAACTGCAGCTCTTGTGGGGTGTTCCCGGTCTGCAGTGGTCAGGATCTATCAAAAGTGCTCCAAGGAAGGAACAGTGGAGAACCGGCCACAGGGTCATGCGGCCCAGGCTCATTGATGCACGTGTGGAGCGAAGGCTGGCCCGTGTGGTCGATCAAACAGACGAGCTACTGGAGCTCAAACTGCTCAAGAAGTTAATGCTGGTTCTGATAGAAAGGGAACACATGGCCCCAGGATGCACTATGGGAAGAAGGTGAGCCGGCGGAGGAGATGCTTTGGGCAATGTTCTGCTGGGAAACCTTGGGTCCTGCCATCCGTGTGGATTGTTGCAGAGCATGTACAGCCTTTCATGGGAACGGTATTCCCTGGTGGCTGTGGCTCTTCCCGCAGGATAATGCTCCTGACACAAAGCACAAATGCTTCAGGAATGGTTTGAGGAGCACAACGAGTTTGAGGTGTTGACTCGGCCTCCAAATTCCCCAGATCTCAATCCAATCGAGCATCTGCGGGATGTGCTGAACAAACAACTCCGATCCATGGAGGCCCCACCTCACAACTTACAGGACTTAAAGGATCTACTGCTAACATCTTGGTGCCAGACACCACAGCACACCTTCAGGGGTCTAGAGGAGTCCATGCCTTGACGGGTCAGCAAACACAATATTAGGATGTTATGCCTGATCGGTGTATATATAATATGCATTTGCACAGTAAAATTATTTAGCTATTCTTAAATAACTGAAGTCCGTTTTAATCCCAATGGAAACAACATTTTACTGTATTTCATCAGACTTCGGTCGTGCCATCAGACGCTTGCTGTTTCGACAGTGTTAGTGGTTGAATCTCAGACTTTCATCTGCAGTTAAACTGTCTCTTCCGTCATTTATTTGGCATCTCATATTTGTGCTTTCTCTTCCACCAGCTCATCTACATGATGGCTACCACGTATAACTTTGCTGTTTTGAAGTTTAAGAGTCGAGAGGACTGCTGCACTAAATTTTAATGCAGTTTCATCAAAGTGCCTAGAATGAGCAGCCACTGACAATATGGACTAAAATAATAGAGATGAAAACAGATGAGAGAAACATTTCATTGCTTTTGACATGTAATGTGTAAATATAGGATTGTATACAGATGTAGCATGTCCGACGCAGGTGCTGTAAACATGGACGTGTTGTTATCGAGGGTTTGCCTTTGGTTCTGCAACCACTAGAAAAGCTGAATTTGAAGCCTAACATGGTCTCTTTAACTCCTCCTGCAGTCTCTGACTAAAGTATTATTATCAGTCCGGACAGACCGAGACCTTTCCCCATTCATTTTCTCAATAGAGGTTCTGGAAAATTCATGAAACAAACTAACACACAAAATTTGATTCAATTGAAAATTGACGAAATCAGACAAAAGGCTCAGACTCATTTAGTTTCTCATTAAGAAATTAATGCTTTTATTCATCAAGGACGCAGTAAATTGCTCAAAAGAGATATTTATAGAGTTACAAGAGATTATATTTCAAATAAATGCTGTTCATTTGAACATTCTAAAAAATGTTAATTTCCAACATACTTTGGGTTTATTTTAAGCGAGCAATACAGTCATTTTTAATCAATAGTTGAATTAAATAAAACTACCCAGCAGGTTGGGCAAACATTTAAGCCATTCACTGGGATTAAACAACCTAACCACTCGGTCAAAACAACCCAACTGCTGGGTCAGAAAAACCCATTCACTGGATTAAAACAACCCAACCGCTGGGTCAAAACAACCCAATCACTGGATTTAAACAACCCAACCACTGGGTCAAAACAACCCAATCACTAGATTAAAACAACCCAATTGCTGGGTCAAAACAATCCAATCACTAGATTAAAACAACCCAACCACTGGGTCAAAACAACCCAATCACTAGATTAAAACAACCCAACCACTGGGTCAAAACAACCCAATCACTAGATTAAAACAACCCAATCACTAGATTAAAACAACCCAACCACTGGGTCAAAACAACCCAATCACTAGATTAAAACAACCCAACCACTGGGTCAAAACAATCCAACCACTGGGTCAAAACAACCCAACCACTGGGTCAAAACAACCCAACCACTGGGTCAAAACAACCCAACCACTGGGTCAAAACAATCCAACCACTGGGTCAAAACAACCCAACCACTGGGTCAAAACAACCCAACCACTGGGTCAAAACAACCCAACCACTTAAAACAACCCAACCACTGGGTCAAAACAACCCAACCACTGGGTCAAAACAATCCAACCACTGGGTCAAAACAACCCAACCACTGGGTCAAAACAACCCAATCACTAGATTAAAACAACCCAACCACTGGGTCAAAACAACCCAATCACTAGATTAAAACAACCCAACAACTGGGTCAAAACAACCCAATCACTAGATTAAAACAACCCAACCACTGGGTCAAAACAACCTAATCACTAGATTAAAACAACCCAACCACTGGGTCAAAACAATCCAACCACTGGGTCAAAACAACCCAACCACTGGGTCAAAACAACCCAACCACTGGGTCAAAACAACCCAACCACTGGGTCAAAACAACCCAATCACTAGATTAAAACAATCCAACCGCTGGGTCAAAACAACCCAATCACTAGATTAAAACAATCCAACCGCTGGGTCAAAACAACCCAACCGCTGGGATAAAACATCATAACCGCTGGGTTTGTCTATTTTCAACCCAACTTGGGTTTGTTTTTAACCCAACATTTTTTTAGAGTGCATTCATCAAAAAATCCTGAGGAATAAAATTAATGAGAATTTCTACAAAAATATGAACATTGATAATCATCATAAATGTCTACTGAGCATTAACTCCTCATATTAGAATGATTTCTGAAGGATTTCTTTTGTTTGATGTTTTACATTGCAATAATATTTCATAAAGTTTACTGTATTTATGATCAGATAAATGCAGCTGGTGAGCAGAAGAGAAAATGAATATTTCAGATGTGATGAGTTTTACTCTGAGGTTTTATGAATTCCTCTGTAGAGAAAATGAATGTGATTTTTACTTCCAGAACTTGAGGTGTATTGGGGGAAATATATATTTTCTAAAGATCTGATTTGTCTGAGTTTTGCCGATTGTGCCTGTGCCAGCGAGCCCTCCAGTGTTTTAATGCTGTTTTCAGTGTTTTATCATTCCTATTCATTTGTTTTAAGCAGTATTATGAAGATTGTTGGTATTTTTAATCTTTATGAAGTTATTTGAAACAGACTTTTCACTGTCTAAACACATATAAATAATTTTAAATTCTGAAAAACAGAAATTTAGTTGCATTATCTGATCAGATTTCATTCAGATCAGAGCACTCACGGCAGATCTTGTCATGTATTATTATATGATTTGCTCATCATAACCCTGTCTGCTTTAATATTAATAAACAAAAACGTGCTGTTATTAGGAACAAGCGATGTGTCCTTGATTTAAGAACTGCACATGGGATTAGGGGAAGAGATGCTTTCATTAACACCGGCTAGAATCCGCCCTGAAATCATTCTGTTCGCTCTATTAAAGGGGTCATGACTAATGATCTGTTCCTTGAGGTTCACATTAAGTAATTGTTTTGCAGTAATAAGTGCAGTGGTAACACTTTAGAATAATGATCGTTAGTTTATGTATTAACTAACATGAGCTAACCATGAGCAGTGCATGTGTTACTGTATTAGATCATCGTTGTTAACGTTATATAAATCCAGCTGTTCATGTTAGTTCACAGTGCGTTAGCTAATATTAACAAGATTTTAATAATGCATTAGTAAATGCTGAAACCAACATTAACAAAGATAAATAAATGCTTTATAAGTGCAGTTCATTATTAGTTGATGTTAACTAAGACCATATTTCTAAAGTGTTACCAGTGCGGTTATTAATAATAATACGTGTTTGTTTATTTTAGCAGTGAAGCGCTGATCTTGAGTTGACAGGCAGATAAAATAAACTCTTATTAACAACAGTAATGTGCAAAAAACTTATTTTTATTGGGAGAATTTTAATATTTGACTCTTGTGAAATGCATATTGTTCTTCTATAGTTTCAGACTGAACTGACTGTGATTATTAAAGGAACTCTTTAATGCTTTCTGGGTAATTTAGTCACAATCTGAAGAAAAGTTTGTGTTTTTCATGAGACTTTATGACGGCTTACTTTTGTCCATGTATTAATGAGTGGAAATGGAAGTCAGAAGTCAATAAGTGCTCCTCTGCGGCCATCTACTGGTTATAGTGATCATTAATAGTCTTTTTTTTTTTTTATAAAAGTGAAGCATTTCGATGCAATCAAGTACATAGAGACATTTATAGACGTTGACTGTAGTGCATGAAGAAAAGATCATACCAAACATTACCATAAAACACACACTCTACCCAAGCATTTTCACAACCAGAACGGGAAAAACAAGCTCAGCCACTCGCCGCGTTTCCATTACAGATTCGCCAAAAACTTTTGAGATATTTTCTAAATGTCCATGAAACCTATTGCGAAATGACGGCGTTTCCATTAACCGATGCGATGCGGCTAAAACTTGTTTTATTCCTTTCGTGATAAGTCATTCCAAAAATGATGCCACGTATGTTGGGTTTATGTGTATCCCAGCCACCGCACCAGCCATTATTACAGTGGAAGGAGACGTGCCTTATTCAAGCATTCATTCAAATTAAAAATGTTTGAAATTGCACGGTGGTAAATGTTTTTTTTTTAACCATTTCTTTATTTTGGCTTGAAATTTTGTTTGTTGGAAATATGAACTAAATTTAGAAATGCTTTTGAAATGAAAAACTTTGCATTTAATAAACAAAACAACATTTTTTTAAATGAAGACAGCGTTTGGAGCGCATGCAAAATAACCCGTTCTCTGAATCCACGGCCTGTGTTGTTATTGTGAGTACACTAATAAAAGTAGACCGTTTATAGTTTATAATCATGTTTTCTAAAATGGCTAAAAATGTCGGAGTATTGTGAGTTATCTCCGCTGTCATAAAGGAAAAATCCATCAGAAGCGCTGGTGCCTTCGTCGGCCATGGGTTGAAGAAAACATAGCCTATTTTCATAGTTATGTTTAAATATTAGCCTATGATATTATAATTGTTTTTATTTCATATGTGTATTATGAAAAGTGAGCAGCACGGGTAGGATGGGCTACATCATAATGCGCATATGTCTGGAGACGTGGAGCGGGTCAGACATGATTTTGACCACTTCATTGAGTATTGTTTTGTAGAAAGTCTTTCTTTAAAGTGAATTTCTTTTTGTATAAATTGTATTTTTTTTTATCAATGTTTCATCAACTAATTGCCAGTATATTTGATAAATAAGCAGCAATCCAAGAATGTGGGGAATGGATTGACGTGCGTAAGGAACCCACTGGCCTGTTTCCAGGCTGAAACTATAGCGTCGTTCTGTTTTTAACACACGTCGTGAATATATGTCTGAATTACAGTAGGGTAATTATATATGGGAGCTTTTGCGAAATTGACATGGGGTGCAAAAAAAAAAAAATGCTTAATGCATTACAATTAAACTAAACTCATTAGATTTAGTCGACTAAAACTAGACTAACACTAAAACAATTCGGGTGATATGTAACTAAATCAAAATTTGCTGTCAAAAACACTGGTGTAGGCAAACGGCAGCTATTGGGAGTGGGCGTGGCCTGTTGTCCAAATGGGCGGGGACTATCATGTGATGATTTATCACTATTGGTCGACGTCTTGCTCTGGAGGCGGGCATATGCAAATGTGTTTGCCTGTGTGACATCACACTATCAGAACGAGCTGTTTTTGGAGCTTGATTAAATAAAGGCCTTGTTCATAACGAGAGAGACGTTTAAGCTCTGAATCTTGCAGGATGTTTTAAAGGTACAAAGACCTTTTATGTGTCAAAAAATGAAGGAAAATCATGTCATGGTCCCTTTAAACCTGTATTAATAACGAGCTCATTTCTGGTAGCAGGAGTTAACCTGCACTGTGGCTCATCCAATCAGGGTTCAGTGTTTGTGGTCAGTGTTAGCGGTCAGTCCGTCGAGTGTATCGCAGGTTCACGGTCAGTTCTCATGCTTCCTTTCTCATGATTGAGTCCATATTCCTGTGAGACTGTGGTGGCTGTGTGATAAATAAAGCTGCCTTGTGTACACTTCTCCTCAGTGGTGGTTATTGAGCGTTCGCCCGTCTGCGCACTCTCACACTAACCCTCATTTCAAGCTTGGCTCTGCTCCGCTTCAGTCCCTCACACCCCAGCGTCCTGTGCGCTTTATACATGCCGTAATATTCACCTGTGTGTAGCTGTGTGTAGCATTGTGTACTGTGTGTAGCTGTGTGTACATGAAGGAATAGTTCGGTGTGTCAAACCCGTATGCTGTTGTGTGTTTCTGTGCAACATGAGTTATTGTTATTGCTCAAAGCATCACATGACTTCATGATATACAGCAGATCTCAGATGTATATAACTGTCCTTTACTCCGTACTGTACTTTACTCCGTACTGTACTTTACTCTGTACTGTACTTTACCCCGTACTGTACTTTACTCTGTACTGTACTTTACTCTGTACTGTACTTTACTCTGTACTGTACTTTACTCCGTACTGTACTTTACTCTGTACTGTACTTTACTCTGTACTGTACTTTACCCCGTACTGTACTTTACTCTGTACTGTACTTTACTCCGTACTGTACT
>CM040910.1:49002304-49027304 GCA_023029165.1 Gobiocypris rarus
CATAGCAACTGCCTAGCAACCACCCAGAATACCTAAGCAACATCCCAGAACAACATAGCAACTGCCTAGCAACCTCCCAGAATACCTTAGCAACCGCCTAGCAACACCCTAGCAACCACCCAGAATACCTTAGCAACCGCCTAGCAACACCCTAGAAACCATCCAGAATACCTTAGCAACCGCCTAGCAACACCTTAGCAACCACCCAAAATACCTAAGCAACAACACAGAACACCCTAGCAACTGCCTAGCAACCACCCAGAATACCTAAGCAACATCCCAGAACACCATAGCAACTGCCTAGCAATCACCCAGAATACCTTAGCAACCGCCTAGCAACACCCTAGCAACCACCTAGCAACACCCTAGCAACCACCCAGAATACCTTAACAGCTGCCTAGCAACACCCTAGCAACCATCCAGAATACATAAGCAACCACCTAGAAACACCTTAGCAACCACCCAAAATACCTAAGCAACAACACAGAACACCATAGCAACTGCCTAGCAACCACCCAGAATACCTAAGCAACATCCCAGAACAACATAGCAACTGCCTAGCAACCTCCCAGAATACCTTAGCAACCGCCTAGCAACACCCTAGCAACCACCCAGAATACCTTAGCAACCGCCTAGCAACACCATAGAAACCATCCAGAATACCTTAACAGCTGCCTAGCAACCGCCCAGAACACCATAGCAACTGCCAAGCAACCTCCCAGAATACCTTAGCAATACCCTAGCAACAATCCAGCAACACCCTAGCAACCACCCAGAATACCTTAACAGCTGCCTAGCAACACCCTAGCAACCATCCAGAATATCTTAACAGCTGCCTAGCAACCGCCCAGAACACCATAGCAACTGCCAAGCAATCACCCAGAATACCTTAGCAACCGCTCACTCTAGCAACGCCTTGCAACACCCTAGCAACCCCAGAATATTTTAACAGCTGCCTAGCAACCATCCAGAATATCTTAACAGCCGCCTAGCAACCGCCCAGAAACCCATAGCAACTGCCTAGCAACCGCCCAGAAACACCCTGGCAACCTAAATACTTTTTTATATTAAACTTTGACACCCAATTTTATTTCTACCAAATTCTGTAATGTGTAACGTTCCCATTGTCCATGTTTTTTGTGTATTGCATGGTGAATGTGAACTCTGACCAGCCGCTCTTTCTCTGGAGGGTAAAACAAAGTGTGTGTGTGTGAGGATGTAGTGTTTGAGTTTCAGGTACTTCATCTGCATCACTGTGCTTTTACTCCAGATTGTGCCTCTTTGAGTTTCAGTGTGTGTGTGTGTGTGTGTGTCATCTGTGATTGTGTGTGTGTGTGTGTCTCTAGTCCATGTTTATGGCTGTTGATTTGACTCGTGGCTTCTTAACCACTGTTTTCAGGGGGTTCCCTTAGTTTGTACTTAAACTGCTATTTTGAAATAAAAAGCGAAAGCCCAGAAACATCCCCGTGTAACGCATCGCCCTGTTTCTAATCTCCTGCCCGGAAGGTTGTCGTGTGTTCTGTGTGTGTTTAATGCTTTAATCGCTGGTCGTATTCAGTGACTGTAATTCACCCGGCGATGGTGGATTGTGAATATTAATAACGGCCCAAAACTGATGATTTGATGTGAGCGACGCTGGACGATGATGTTCAGGCCTTCAAACAAACTATTGTGTTTTATACAAAAATAAATAAAATATGATAAGACTTCCGTGTGTGTGTGTGTGTGTTTGGATCTCGAGCCTGTGTGTGTGTGTGTGTGTGTGTGTGTGTGTGTGTGTGTGTGTGTGTGTGCACAGCAGTGGATTTTCAAACCTCTCCCATCCCATTCCCACAAAAAGTCTTGTGTGTGAAAACTGTGAGTGTGTGTTTGCTCAATCCCATGTGTGTGTGAAAATGTGTGTGTACAAAAACTGGGAAAATCCTGTCCTAATCCCACAGAAAAACTGGGGAAAACCTTGTCCCAATCCCATGGAAAAACTGGAGGAAATCCCATCCCGTCTCAATCCCATGAAAAAACTGGGGGAAAATCCCATCCAGTCCCAATCCCACAGAAAAACTGGGGGAAAATCCCATCCAGTCCAAATCCCACGAAAAAACTGGGGGAAAATCCTGTCCTAATCCCACAGAAAAACTGGGGGAAAACCTTGTCCCAATCCCATGGAAAAACTGGAGGAAATCCCATCCCGTCTCAATCCCATGAAAAAACTGGGGGAAAATCCCATCCAGTCCCAATCCCACAGAAAAACTGGGGGAAAATCCCATCCAGTCCAAATCCCACGAAAAAACTGGGGGAAAATCCCATCCAGTCCAAATCCCACGAAAAAACTGGGGGAAAATCCCATCCCATCCCAATCATATGATTTAAAATTGATTTTTTTCCCTCATGTTTGTGCTCATACAATTCACTTTTCCGCCATTTTTGTCATGAATTAATGCTAATTAATAAAAAATGTATGACATTTTCACAAAATTGATCATCTTCAGACCAGGCAGACAAAAAGTTATTGGATTCAGGATGATTCCTCAGCTGTTCTCGAGTAACACACCAGTGAGTTTGAGGAAGTGCATGCCAGAATGGACGTGAGGCTATATCTCCGCAGCGCTTCAGCGTATTCTGACCGAACGGTGTGTGTTATGCCAACCGTGACCTGAGGCGACCTGCACCGTTTCAGCACAGCGCCACCTAGTGCTCCGGAGATACAAAAATGGGCTATTTTTGCTTTAACTTCTGAACGCTTTGGCCAAAAATTCGGGGTTTCCTGCCGAGTCATAGGATACCCAATTTCCAGAGCAGCCATTTTGGGAGTCGGCCATTTTGAATTTTGTCATAAAAGGCTATATTTTACGAACGCATTGGTGTATTGTTACGAAACATGTCTTTGACACCAAGACCTGAAGGCACTCAATAATTTGTTGCAGCACCACCTTGTGGTCAAAAGTTATACGGAAATGCTAATAACTTTTGGTCTCAACAGATTCTTTAGGCCGTGCCGAGAACATCCATGCCATATTTGGCCGAATGTCATGTCCGCCATTTTGATTTCCTTTAGCAATCTACTTTTTCGAGCTCCTCCTGGACCGTTTGTCCGATTTTCACCAAAATCGAACCCGATCATCTTCAGACCATGACAGCAATAGGTGAGGGATTTCTTGCTATGCTTTGGCATATTGACACCAAACTGCGTGTGTCATTGTCAGCTCACTCAGACCACAACACATCAATTTGGTCACAGCGCCACCTATTGGTCAAACATGATAAACCTTTAAATTATTTACTAGTGACTATTTATGATCCATTTTGCCTAAAATGTCTTTAATGGCTCATTCCTGCAGTCGGTCTGATGCTCCCAGCCGTGCTGGCATCACTGATTATCTTTGGGATTGGTCCCGATATATATTTACAAATACCTTTATTTATACAGGTTTCAAAGCAGCTTCACTAGTAAAATCAACAATGCAAAACTTCTGCCTCAATTCAGCTCAAGTGTGGTTCTCATCTGATAATATCAGTGCAGTGAAATCAGGAATATTACTGAATATTAACACGACACAACAGCAGAACATCAACATTTCACATTTATTCAGTTTCTCAATAAAAACACTCCCACAGAATCACGTCTATACACACATTAAAACACACTGATCACGCAGATCCAGCAGCGCAGGGAGGCGCTCTTCACCAGAAGTCATCGTCCGGTTCTTCACGAGACGGCACGCCAACACTGCGGAGCGGAACGAAGGTTAGTGATGAGTGATGTCTCTCAGTGTATTTCTGATCAGTAACGGACCTGTGGTCGTGGTCAGACAGGAGAAGCTCCTCTTGACTTTGGTTTTCTGACGCTGCTTTATTTGGGCTCTGAAAGTTCAAACACACAGAGCCATTATTAAATTTTTTGCATTATAGTAGAGAATGTGTGTGGAAAAATCGTCCATCATTGATGTAAATGTGCTGTTTCTGATGTACCGGCTCCTTCGGGTTGTCCTGCATGAGCATCATCATGTACTTCTGAAGAGGATTGGATGCATCCGCTCCTGACCCGTCCACATCCACTCCTCCTCCAATCGCTGCAGCCGTTACGGTCACATGACCTTCTGTACTGTCACTCTTCTCTTCTCCTGGTTTCTCATTTTGATCCTCCTGAAAGAGATGATTTCAATGATCTTGCTATTAAACATAAAGTCTGATCTGTGTGGTGTGATTCGTAACCAAATGACTCTTACGAAGCGATTCTTTAAATGAATCAATCAAACAGACTCCTGAACTCAAGTGTTTGAATGTGTCACCTGCTCCTGCTTGAGTCTCTCCAGCTCTCGTTCCTCTCTCTCCTGCGCCTCCTCTCTCTCCCTTCGTCTCCTCTCCTCTCTCCTCTTCCTCTCCTCCTCCCAGCTCTTCTCCTCTTCCTCACGGGTGTCTGTCTTTACGGCTGTGTCTGATGATGATGATGATGATGCCTGTACATCTGAAAAACATAGCTCTAGTTTATATGCAATGATTTAAAAACACACGAGAGGAAGATCCGAACGGCGACTGAAGATCCGTCTCACCCTGATGATCCCAGCGACGCTCCGGCTGAGAGTCCTGGAGTCTCTCGAGGATACACTCCTGATCTGTGGACACAACTGAACACACACAAACACAGTCACACTATACTGTATAACACACTACATAAATAAAGGTGACTATCACACACACACACACACACACACACTGATGAATGCTCACGTTGTATGGGGTCAGTGAGGTCGTGGAGCGTGATCTTCTCTGGCTGAGGAGACGACTCTGAACTTGATATGATTTCCTGCAGTTTTGGTGGACTGAGAAATCAGAAAAAACACAATAAAAATATAACTAAGATATTAAGTGTCTGTGGAGTGTCTCTGTTTATGTCTTAAGGCTCTAGGGCCACCAGACTTTCGCTCCTGTCTACGTCTCAGCTCCCTCTATCAGAATCCAGAGTTTTGAGAAGATCGAGAAACGTCATTTTCTGACCCAAAAAATCTAGAAGTCATACTAACCCCTTTGTGTTTTTTGGGGGAAATTTTTTGAGTTTCTCCGATCTTCTCAAAACTCTGGATTCCGATAGGGGGCGCTGAGGCGTAGACAGGAACTCAAGTCTGGTGGCCCTAGAGCCTTCCAGACCTGAACGGGAGCCAAAAACACAAAGATGTATCCGTTCCCATTTATGTAGTGGCCCCCCAAAAAACGGCCCATGGGCACTGCCTTTCCTATGCTAATTAAGCACTCAAATGACTTGAAAGTTAGATGAACGTGTTCGGTTGAGTTTGCCTAGCAATGTAGAGGTGTTTTAATACGTGAAAATTGATATTAAATGTGTCAGATCATCTATAAACACCATGTCCTGCGTTCTGTTAGAGCCTTAAAGCCTTCAGCTCTGGAAGGCTCTAGGGCCACCAGACTTGCGCTCCTGTCTACGTCTCAGCTCCCTCTATCAGAATCCAGAGTTTTGAGAAGATCGAGAAACGTCATTTTCTGACCCGAAAAATCTAGAAGTCATACTAACCCCTTTGTGTTTTTTGGGGGAAATTTTTTGAGTCTCTCCGATCTTCTCAAAACTCTGGATTCCGATAGGGGGCGCTGAGGCGTAGACAGAAACTCAAGTCTGGTGGCCCTAGAGCCTTCCAGACCTGAACGCAGCCAAAAACACAAAGACGTATCCGTTCCCATTTATGTAGTGGCCCCCCAAAAAACGGCCCATGGGCACTGCCTTTCCTATGCAAATTAAGCAATCAAATGACTTGAAAGTTAGATGAACGTGTTCGGTTGAGTTTGCCTAGCAATGTAGAGGTGTTTTAATACGTGAAAATTGAGGCTCTAGGGCCACCAGACTTGCGCTCCTGTCTACGTCTCAGCTCCCTCTATCAGAATCCAGAGTTTTGAGAAGATCGAGAAACGTTGTTTTCTGACCCAAAAAATCAGATCTTCTTGAAACACTGGATTCTGATAGGGGGCGCTGAGGCGTAGACAGGAACTCAAGTCTGGTGGCCTAGAGCCTCCCAGACCTGAACGGAGCCAAAAACACAAAGAAGTATCCGTTCCCATTTATATAGTGGCCCCCCCAAAACGGCCCATGGGCACTGCCTTTCCTATGCAAATTAAGCAGTCAAATGACTTGAAAGTTAGATGAACGTGTTCGATTGAGTTTGTTTTAATACATGAAAATTTATATTAAATGTGAAATATTATCTATAAACAGTGTCCTGCATCCTGTTATCTGACAGCCCCTACATAAACGGGGAAGAGGCATGTCTTTGTGTTCCTGCTCCCGTTCATCTCTGGAAGGCTCTAAGGCAGGGATGGGGAACGTTGATCCTGGAGGGCCACTCTCTTGCAGAGTTTAGCTCAAACCCCAATCAAACACACCTGAAGCTAATCAAGGTCTTCAGGATTACTAAAGTTACAGGCAGGTGAGTGTTTTTTTCAGGGTTGGAGCTAAACTCTGCAAGAGAGTGGCCCTCCAGGATCAACGTTCCCCACCCCTGCTCTAGGGCCACCAGACTTGCGCTCCTGTCTACGTCTCAGCTCCCTCTATCAGAATCCAAAGTTTTGAGAAGATCGAGAAACGTCGTTTTCTGACCCAAAAAGTCTAGAAGTCATACTAACCCCTTTGTGTTTTTTGGGGGAAATTTTTTGAGTTTCTCCGATCTTCTCAAAACTCTGGATTCCGATAGGGGGCGCTGAGGCGTAGACAGGAACTCAAGTCTGGTGGCCCTAGAGCCTCCCAGACCTGAACGGGAGCCAAAAACACAAAGACGTATCCGTTCCCATTTATGTAGTGGCCCCCCCAAAAACTGCCCATGGGCACTGCCTTTCCTATGCAAATTAAGCAGTCAAATGACTTGAAAGTTAGATGAACGTGTTCGGTTGAGTTTGCCTAGCAATGTAGAGGTGTTTTAATACGTGAAAATTGAGGCTCTAGGGCCACCAGACTTGCGCTCCTGTCTACGTCTCAGCTCCCTCTATCAGAATCCAGAGTTTTGAGAAGATCGAGAAACGTCATTTTCTGACCCAAAAAATCTAGAAGTCATACTAACCCCTTTGTGTTTTTTGGGGGAAATTTTTTGAGTTTCTCCGATCTTCTCAAAACTCTGGATTCCGATAGGGGGCGCTGAGGCGTAGACAGGAACTCAAGTCTGGTGGCCCTAGAGCCTCCCAGACCTGAACGGGAGCCAAAAACACAAAGATGTATCCGTTCCCATTTATGTAGTGCCCCCCCCCCAAAAACGGCCCATGGGCACTGCCTTTCCTATGCTAATTAAGCACTCAAATGACTTGAAAGTTAGATGAACGTGTTCGATTGAGTTTGCCTAGCAATGTAGAGGTGTTTTAATACGTGAAAATTGAGGCTCTAGGGCCACCAGACTTGCGCTCCTGTCTACGTCTCAGCTCCCTCTATCAGAATCCAGAGTTTTGAGAAGATCGAGAAACGTTGTTTTCTGACCCAAAAAATCAGATCTTCTTGAAACACTGGATTCTGATAGGGGGCGCTGAGGCGTAGACAGGAACTCAAGTCTGGTGGCCCTAGAGCCTTCCAGACCTGAACGGGAGCCAAAAACACAAAGATGTATTCGTTCCCATTTATGTAGTGGCCCCCCCAAAACGGCCCATGGGCACTGCCTTTCCTATGCTAATTAAGCAATCAAATGACTTGAAAGTTAGATGAACGTGTTCGGTTGAGTTTGTTTTAATACATGAAAATTTATATTAAATGTGAAAAATTATCTATAAACAGTGTCCTGCATCCTGTTATCTGACAGCCCCTACATAAACGGGAAGAGGCATGTCTTTGTGTTCCTGCTCCCGTTCATCTCTGGAAGGCTCTAAGGCAGGGATGGGGAACGTTGATCCTGGAGGGCCACTCTCTTGCAGAGTTTAGCTCAAACCCCAATCAAACACACCTGAAGCTAATCAAGGTCTTCAGGATTACTAAAGTTACAGGCAGGTGAGTGTTTTTTTCAGGGTTGGAGCTAAACTCTGCAAGAGAGTGGCCCTCCAGGATCAACGTTCACCCAGCTCTAGGGCCACCAGACTTGCACTCCTGTCTACGTCTCAGCTCCCTCTATCAGAATCCAGAGTTTTGAGAAGATCGAGAAACGTCATTTTCTGACCCAAAAAATCTAAATGTCATACTAACCCCTTTGTGTTTTTTGGGGGAAATTTTTTGAGTTTCTCCGATCTTCTCAAAACTCTGGATTCGATAGGGGCGCTGAGGCGTAGACAGGAACTCAAGTCTGGTGGCCCTAGAGCCTTCCAGACCTGAACGGGAGCCAAAAACACAAAGATGTATCCGTTCCCATTTATGTAGTGGCCCCCCCAAAAACTGCCCATGGGCACTGCCTTTCCTATGCTAATTAAGCACTCAAATGACTTGAAAGTTAGATGAACGTGTTCGGTTGAGTTTGCCTAGCAATGTAGAGGTGTTTTAATACGTGAAAATTGATATTAAATGTGTCAGATCATCTATAAACAGTGTCCTGGATCCTGTTAGAGCCTTAAAGCCTTCAGCTCTGGAAGGCTCTAGGGCCACCAGACTTGCGCTCCTGTCTACGTCTCAGCTCCCTCTATCAGAATCCAGAGTTTTGAGAAGATCGAGAAAGCGTTGTTTTCTGACCCAAAAATCTAGAAGTCATACTAACCCCTTTGTGTTTTTGGGAAATTTTTGAGTCTCTCGATCTTCTCAAAACTCTGGATTCCGATAGGGGGCGCTGAGGCGTAGACAGGAACTCAAGTCTGGTGGCCCTAGAGCCTTCCAGACCTGAACGGGAGCCAAAAACACAAAGATGTATCCGTTCCCATTTATGTAGTGGCCCCCAAAAACGGCCCATGGGCACTGCCTTTCCTATGCAAATTAAGCAATCAAATGACTTGAAAGTTAGATGAACGTGTTCGGTTGAGTTTGTTTTAATACATGAAAATTTATATTAAATGTGAAATATTATCTATAAACAGTGTCCTGCATCCTGTTATCTGACAGCCCCTACATAAACGGGAAGAGGCATGTCTTTGTGTTCCTGCTCCCGTTCATCTCTGGAAGGCTCTAAGGCAGGGATGGGGAACGTTGATCCTGGAGGGCCACTCTCTTGCAGAGTTTAGCTCAAACCCCAATCAAACACACCTGAAGCTAATCAAGGTCTTCAGGATTACTAAAGTTACAGGCAGGTGAGTGTTTTTTTCAGGGTTGGAGCTAAACTCTGCAAGAGAGTGGCCCTCCAGGATCAACGTTCCCCACCCCTGCTCTAGGCCACCAGACTTGCACTCCTGTCACGTCTCAGCTCACTCTATCAGAATCCAGAGTTTTGAGAAGATCGAGAAACGTTGTTTTCTGACCCAAAAATCTAGAAGTCATACTAACCCCTTTGTGTTTTTGAAATTTTTGAGTCTCTCCGATCTTCTCAAAACTCTGGTTTCCGATAGGGGCGCTGAGGCGTGACAGAAACTCAAGTCTGGTGGCCCTAGAGCCTTCCAGACCTGAACGGGAGCCAAAAACACAAAGACGTATCCGTTCCCATTTATGTAGTGGCCCCCCAAAAAACGGCCCATGGGCACTGCCTTTCCTATGCAAATTAAGCAATCAAATGACTTGAAAGTTAGATGAACGTGTTCGGTTGAGTTTGCCTAGCAATGTAGAGGTGTTTTAATACGTGAAAATTGATATTAAATGTGTCAGATCATCTATAAACACCATGTCCTGCGTTCTGTTAGAGCCTTAAAGCCTTCAGCTCTGGAAGGCTCTAGGGCCACCAGACTTGCGCTAATGTCTCGTCTCAGCTCCTCTATCAGAATCCAGAGTTTTGAGAAGATTACGAGAAACGTCAGTGTTTTTTCTGACCCGAAAAAATCTATAAAGGCAGATCTTCTCAAAACTCTGGATTCCGATAGGGGCGCTGAAAACTCAAGTCTGGTGGCCCTGAAGAGCCAAAAACACAAAGAAGTATCCGTTCCCATTTATTTGGCACTGCCTTTCCTATGCAAATTAAGCACTCAAATGACTTGAAAGTTAGATGAGCGTGTTCGGTTGAGTTTGCCTAGCAATGTAGAGGTGTTTTAATATGTGAAAATTGAGGCTCTAGGGCCACCAGACTTGCGCTCCTGTCTCGTCTCAGCTCCTCTATCAGAATCCAGAGTTTTGAGAAGATCGAGAAAGCGTTGTTTTCTGACCCAAAAATCTAAAGGCAGATCTTCTTGAAACACTGTGATTCTGATAGGGGCGCTGAGGCGTAGACAGGAACTCAAGTCTGGTGGCCCTAGAGCCTCCCAGACCTGAACGGGAGCCAAAAACACAAAGACGTATCCGTTCCCATTTATGTAGTGGCCCCCCAAAAAACGGCCCATGGGCACTGCCTTTCCTATGCAAATTAAGCACTCAAATGACTTGAAAGTTAGATGAGCGTGTTCGGTTGAGTTTGCCTAGCAATGTAGTGGTGTTTTAATATGTGAAAATTGAGGCTCTAGGGCCACCAGACTTGCGCTCCTGTCTACGTCTCAGCTCCCTCTATCAGAATCCAGAGTTTTGAGAAGATCGGCGTTGTTTTCTGACCCAAAAAATCTATAAGGCAGATCTTCTTGAAACACTGGATTCTGATAGGGCGCTGAGGCGTAGACAGGAACTCAAGTCTGGTGGCCCTAAAGCCTCCCAGACCTGAGCAGGAGCCAAAAACACAAAGAAGTATCCGTTCCCATTTATGTAGCAAAAGCGGCCCATGGGCACTGCCTTTCCTATGCAAATTAAGCAATCAAATGACTTGAAAGTTAGATGAGCGTGTTCGGTTGAGTTTGCCTAGCAATGTAGAGTGTTTTTAATACGTGAAAATTGAGGCTCTAGGGCCACCAGACTTGCGCTCCTGTCTACGTCTCAGCTCCTCTATCAGAATCCAGAGTTTTGAGAAGATCGTTATTAAAACACCTCTACATTTGCTAAACTCAACCGAACACGGTTATCTAACTTTCAAGTCATTTGAGTGCTTAATTTGCATAGGAAAGGCAGTGCCCATGGGCGTTTTGAGCCACTACATAAATGGGAACGATACTTTCTGGATTCTAGGGCCACCAGACTTCGCTTCTATCAGAATCCAGAGTTTTGAGAAGATCGAGAAAGCGTTGTTTTCTGACCCAAAAATCTATAAAGGCAGATCTTCTCAAAACTCTGGATTCCGATAGGGGGCGCTGAGGCGTAGACAGGAACTCAAGTCTGGTGGCCCTAGAGCCTCCCAGACCTGAACGGGAGCCAAAAACACAAAGACATCCCATTGTCTGTGGAGTGTCAGTGGGGCGTGTGCACCTGCAGCTGTGGCGTGTGGTGCTCTTCATCCTGGGACTGCTGGGAGGACTGATGTGTGTGAAGTCTCTGGATGAGATCACTTCTCCGGCAGGGATCGGGGAGATCTGCCTCTCTGCAAACACCAGCGCCGCTCGACCGCCATCAGAGCTCGTCTTCGGCCGCTCTGCACAAAACATACGATTACAGTCAATCAGCTTCACAAACACAAACAATGATGCAAACCATCAAATCATAATCAGATTCTGCTGTAAAGCAACTCTGAAGATAAAATAGATAAATGTTGCAAAATTCATCAGTTTAGACACGAAAAACCCTGTTTGCTCATAACTGATCTCTGAACGAACGTTATATTAACGTTACTGCATGAACATTTGCTCAGCTTTGGTTGCATTTTCAACTCAATATTTGTGGTTGGTACCTTGAGTGAAGGAGAGAGCATCCTGACCGGCTGTGCGTTTGCTCTCGGACAGCGGTGTGGAGGACAGGCGTCTGGCTGGAGGAGAGATGAGTCTCAGTGGGTTCCTCTCTGTCGGAGAAGGCGTTCTGCTGAGTCCCTCCTTCTCCACAGGACGTCCTGCCGGAGCGAAGCTCACTCTATAACCGGAGACAGTTCTGGGAAGTGTGGGATCTTCAGCAGACACGGCATGGGCGGCCGCTGCACAAATGGTTCTCTGCTGGTGGCTCCGGTAGGCTTCCTCCAGCCGCTCAGCTTCCTGCTCCAGCTCTCGAATCCTGGCCAGAGCGCCGCTCACCAGTCCGGAGTCCTGCTCAGGGGCCTCGGAGTGAGACCACCGGAGCCTCGGGCCCCTGAGGGCCAGCCCTGCTTCAGATAAATCACCATCACAAGCTGATCTGGGCTTTCTGAGCAGAGCGGAGTCTACATAAATGTCAGGAGGAACCAGCCTGTCAGGGGTCAGACTGAGAACAGATCGGTCTACCAGGGAAGGCTTGGGATTGCGAAGGACCTCGTTCTCCAGAGCTGTTCCAATCACGGAACAACACAGCAAATCAAAGAGAAAGAGAGAGAGAAAGAGAGAGAGAGAGAGAGAGAGAGTGACCGAAAACCCCAAACCACCAAACACACTACTAATGAAAGATCAGGGTTCCCATGCCCAGTCGACTCAACTCCTTCCTGCAAGTTTGTGATTTATAAAACTCATTATGAATGATTTGATGTGGTTTGAATGATTCATTGAAAAGAACACATTGTGAATCCCTCTTTTTTAATAAATAAAATATATACCGTATTTTCCGGACTATAAGTCGCACTGGACTATAAGTCGCATTATACTGGACTATAAGTCGCATTATACTGGACTATAAGTCGCATTATACTGGACTATAAGTGGCACTGCACTATAAATGCATTATACTGGACTATAAGTCGCATTATACTGGACTATAAGTCGCATTATACTATAAGTCGCATTATACTGGACTATAAGTCGCATTATACTGGACTATAAGTCGCATTATACTGGACTATAAGTCGCATTATACTGGACTATAAGTCACATTATACTGGACTATAAGTCACATTATACTGGACTATAAGTCGCATTATACTGGACTATAAGTCGCATTATACTGGACTATAAGTCGCATTATACTGGACTATAAGTCGCATTATACTGGACTATAAGTCACATTATACTGGACTATAAGTCACATTATACTGGACTATAAGTCACATTATACTGGACTATAAGTCGCATTACACTGGACTATAAGTCACACTGGACTATAAGTCGCACTGCACTATAAGTCGCATTATACTGTACTTTAAGTCGCATTATACTGGACTATAAGTCACACTGGACTATAAGTCGCATTATACTGGACTATAAGTCACACTGGACTATAAGTCGCATTATACTGGACTATAAGTCGCATTATACTGGACTATAAGTCACACTGGACTATAAGTCGCATTATACTGGACTATAAGTCGCACTGGACTATAAATCGCACTGGACTATAAGTCGCATTATACTGGACTATAAGTCGCATTATACTGGACTATAAGTCGCACTGGACTATAAGTCGATTATACTGGACTATAAATCGCACTGGACTATAAGTCGCATTATACTGGACTATAAGTCGCATTATACTGGACTATAAATCGCACTGGACTATAAGTCGCATTATACTGGACTATAAGTCGCACTGGACTATAAGTCGCATTATACTGGACTATAAATCGCACTGGACTATAAGTCGCATTATACTGTACTTTAAGTCGCATTATACTGGACTATAAGTCACACTGGACTATAAGTCGCATTATACTGGACTATAAGTCGCATTATACTGGACTATAAGTCGCATTATACTGGACTATAAGTCGCATTATACTGGACTATAAGTCGCACTGGACTATAAGTCGCATTATACTGGACTATAAATCGCACTGGACTATAAGTCGCATTATACTGGACTATAAGTCGCATTATACTGGACTATAAGCATTATACTGGACTATAAGTCACACTGTACTATAAGTCGATTATACTGTACTATAAGTCGCATTATACTGGACTATAAGTCGCATTATACTGGACTATAAGTCATTATACTGGACTATAAGTCACACTGGACTATAAGTCGCATTATACTGGACTATAAGTCGCATTATACTGGACTATAAGTCACACTGGACTATAAGTCGCATTATACTGGACTATAAGTCGCACTGGACTATAAGTCAAATTATACTGGACTATAAGTCGCATTATACTGGACTATAAGTCGCATTATACTGGACTATAAGTCGCATTATACTGGACTATAAGTCGCATTATACTGGACTATAAGTCACACTGGACTATAAGTCGCATTATACTGGACTGTAAGTCGCATTATACTGGACTATAAGTCGCATTATACTGGACTATAAGTCGCATTATACTGGACTATAAGTCGCATTATACTGGACTATAAGTCGCATTATACTGGACTATAAGTCGCATTATACTGGACTATAAGTCACACTGGACTATAAGTCGCATTATACTGGACTATAAGTCACACTGGACTATAAGTCGCATTATACTGGACTGTAAGTCGCATTATACTGGACTATAAGTCACACTGGACTATAAGTCGCATTATACTGGACTGTAAGTCGCATTATACTGGACTATAAGTCGCATTATACTGGACTATAAGTCACACTGGACTATAAGTCGCATTATACTGGACTATAAGTCGCATTATACTGGACTATAAGTCACACTGGAATATAAGGTGCATTATACTGGACTATAAGTCACACTGGACTATAAGGTGCATTATACTGGACTATAAGTCACACTGGACTATAAGTCGCATTATACTGGACTATAAGTCACACTGGACTATAAGTCGCATTATACTGGACTATAAGTCGCATTATACTGGACTATAAGTCACACTGGACTATAAGTCACACTGGACTATAAGTCGCATTATACTGGACTGTAAGTCGCATTATACTGGACTATAAGTCACACTGGACAATAAGGTGCATTATACTGGACTATAAGTCACACTGGACTATACGTCGCATTATACTGGACTGTAAGTCGCATTATACTGGACTATAAGTCACACTGGACTATAAGTCGCATTATACTGGACTGTAAGTCGCATTATACTGGACTATAAGTCACACTGGACTATAAGTCGCATTATACTGGACTGTAAGTCGCATTATACTGGACTATAAGTCACACTGGACTATAAGTCACACTGGACTATAAGTCGCATTATACTGGACTGTAAGTCGCATTATACTGGACTATAAGTCGCATTATACTGGACTATAAGTCACACTGGACTATAAGTCGCATTATACTGGACTATAAGTCGCATTATACTGGACTATAAGTCACACTGGACTATAAGTCGCATTATACTGGACTATAAGTCACACTGGAATATAAAGTCGCATTATACTGGACTATAAGTCATACTGGACTATAAGTCGCATTATACTGGACTATAAGTCACATTATACTGGACTATAAATCGCACTGGACTATAAGTCGCATTATACTGGACTATAAGTCACTGGACTATAAGTCGCATTATACTGGACTATAAGTCGCACTGGACTATAAGTCGCATTATACTGGACTATAAGTCATACTGGACTATAAATCACACTGGAATATAAGTCGCATTATACTGGACTATAAGTCATACTGGACTATAAGTCGCATTATACTGGACTATAAGTCACATTATACTGGACTATAAATCGCACTGGACTATAAGTCGCATTATACTGGACTATAAATCGCACTGGACTATAAGTCGCATTATACTGGACTATAAGTCGCACTGGACTATAAGTCGCATTATACTGGACTATAAATCGCACTGGACTATAAGTCGCATTATACTGGACTATAAGTCGCATTATACTGGACTATAAGTCACACTGTACTATAAGTCGCATTATACTGTACTATAAGTCGCATTATACTGGACTATAAGTCGCATTATACTGGACTATAAGTCGCATTATACTGGACTATAAGTCGCACTGGACTATAAGTCGCATTATACTGGACTATAAATCGCACTGGACTATAAGTCGCATTATACTGGACTATAAGTCGCATTATACTGGACTATAAGTCGATTATACTGGACTATAAGTCACACTGTACTATAAGTCGCATTATACTGTACTATAAGTCGATTATACTGGACTATAAGTCGCATTATACTGGACTATAAGTCGCATTATACTGGACTATAAGTCACACTGGACTATAAGTCGCATTATACTGGACTATAAGTCACACTGGACTATAAGTCGCATTATACTGGACTATAAGTCACACTGGACTATAAGTCGCATTATACTGGACTATAAGTCACACTGGACTATAAGTCGCATTATACTGGACTATAAGTCACACTGGACTATAAGGTGCATTATACTGGACTATACGCCGTGCATTATACTGGACTATAAGTCGCATTATACTGGACTATAAGTCACACTGGACTATAAGTCGCATTATACTGGACTATAAGTCACACTGGACTATAAGGTGCATTATACTGGACTATCATTCGCATTATACTGGACTATAAGTCACACTGGACTATAAGTTGCATTATACTGGACTATAAGTCGCATTATACTGGACTATAAGTCACACTGGACTATAAGTCGCATTATACTGGACTATAGGTCACACTGGACTATAAGTCACACTGGACTATAAGTCGCATTATACTGGACTATAAGTCACACTGGACTATACGTCGCATTATACTGGACTATAACGCTGGCTTCACACCGCATGCAAGCAGTTTCTCACTCACTGCAAACTTTCTTTCTGCTGCTCGATTACCGTTTTCGGCTGCATATTTTACTAACGTTACCTGCAGTTTGTAATTTTTTTGCACAATAAAAAATGAATCTATTATGACGAAAAAGGTGCAATTCACCTTTTATTCCGCAAGGGGACGATGTCTGAGCAGACCTACAAAATCAGATATTAGTGTCAATGTCACTTGATGATGGATGTGGTCAAGAAGCTGTGATCAAAGTATTGATTTAGAAGATGTTGAAAGTGAGTTATGAGAATATGCGTGAGATGGCGAATATGAGGCAGATGCTGAATGTGCTGGTAAACGAGCTCTGACGGGGAGATATGATGATGCTATAAAACACCTGCTCAAACTGAACAAGCTCCAAAAGGGAACGAAATATGGTGTATTTTCTTCTTCTGTGATTGTTACTCTAATATCATTATCGCGAGAGATCTATCCGGGTTATAGATCCGGTTCGCTAACGACCCGAATATAACAGTCATGCATTAAAGGGTTAAGGTAATATTTCAGTTAACAGGTTTTCAGTTTTCATTTGTTCAGGGGTAGGCAGAGAGCGCCCTCTTGAGGCTGGAGACTCTTGTCAGTCAGTATGAATTCATTTTGATGTATAAGTCGCAGGACCAGCCAAACTATGAAAAAAAGTGTGACTTATAGTCCGGAAAATACGGTATATACAATATTACAGTTTCCTCCTATTTCCTTGTATATTTTGACGGCTGTGGGAACCCTGAGTGAAATAAATACACACTCTTGCAAGTTTTTAGCTTGCAAGTGTGCCTGAAAGCATTGACTGAAGAGATGCTAATGTCTGAATCCCTGAGGTTCAGTTAGAGCGAATCAGAGAGCCGGTCCGGCACCTTGCTGAGTCTGCTGGAGCTGGAGCTGGAGCTGTTCGGTGTGAGCGTTCATCCACGCGGTCCGTTCCTCACACTCCATCAGCTGAGCCTTCAACAGCGCACACCGCTGCACCTGCACAGCACACACAACCACAATCTCACACACACCTCAACGGGACACATGATAACATCCAGGTCACAGGAGAGATTCATTGTTTAAAGATCCAGATGTTCCTTCCTTGGAGCACTTTTGATAGATCCTGACCACTGCAGACCGGGAACACCCCACAAGAGCTGCAGTTTTGGAGATGCTCTGACCCAGTCGTCTAGCCATCACAATCTGGCCCTTGTCAAACTCGCTCAAATCCTTACGCTTGCCCATTTTTCCTGCTTCTAACACATCAACTCTGAGGACAAAATGTTCACTTGCTGCCTAAGATACTAACAGGTGATGAAGAGATCATCAGTGTTATTCACATTTATGCCTGATCGGTGTATATATACATACTTTTATGTTATCGTTTAATTAATTAATTTTCTCAATTGGTTTTGAAGGTTATATTCTTGATGGGTTTTGTGAGATTCACACATAAAGTCATCACTACATGAGCAAATGCCCAACACACATCATGCCCCTAACTAATCAAGAGATGGTGTCGGGACAGACCTCGTGCTGGAGCTGTGTGTGCAGGACGTTCTTCTGCGTCTCAAACTCCTGCTGGTCCAGTGTGTGTGCCGTCTCCAGCCTCCGGAGCTCGGCCTGCAGCGCCAGATGCTCCTCAGACGGGCCGCTGAGCTCTACAGCAACACAAACACGTCACACATTCACTGCTGCAAAACTCAGACCTTTTGGCTTTGTTCAGACGGCACAAATCTGAAGGACATAATGCACAATTAAAGGCAAAGAGGGACACACTGTGTATCCCGCTGTATTATAGAGGAAGCTGTGAAGCGTTTCTCAGTCCTTCCTGTGTTCCTCGCTTTCCCAGCAAATGCACAATTCCAGCCAAAAGAGCCAAATTAACACGCAGAGCACATCCGAACAGGCCACTTCTCTGTTTGTGCGGAGCTCTGCTATCCCCGTTTGACCCCTTTAGATTCTGGACTGAACGGCTCGAACTTCACGAGGAACAAACACACCTTTCCCGGAAATTATACGGTGCATATTTAGTCTGCAAATGTTTGTTAGTTTTTGTTCCTCCTCAGAAAAGATGGACAAACTATTTTCTTAATCCTGCAGAAACTGATCAATTGAATCATTTTATATATATATATAGAGAGAGAGAGAGAGAGAGAGAGAGAGGGGTGTCTCCTGCTCAGCCAGATTGCATTTATGTAATGTTTAGTAATATTTCACTGTTTTACTGTATTTATGATCAGAGACACGAAGCACCTTGTCTGATCCTCTGGTTCTCCAGGCGCTTCTCCTCCAGCTGGTGTTCCAGCAGTCTGATGTGCGTCTGCAGCTCGTGTGTGTCTCTCTTCAGCGCTGAATAATCCCTCACGTTCTCCAGTCTCTCTCGGAGCCGCTCGTTCTGTTGAGCCTGAAGAGACGCCTGCGATCTGGCCGACTCCAGCTCCGTCTGCAGCACAGCAGGTTCAATAATTTCACACACGGTGAACATGAGACCTTTCAGGAGAGAGTTTTAATGTCCATGCATCCTTCGGTCCAGATGGATTACGGGATCAGATCCTGTACCTGTAGATGTTTGACTTCTGATAAACGTCTCTCATGCTCTTCTGCTTTTGCAGCGATGATAGCCGATTCCTCATGCAGACGAAGCGTTTCTGCTGCGAGTGGGAAAATAAGACCGTCAATAAATCTACAGTACAGATCAGCTGTAAATGATATGACGGGTACATGTGACTGTTCAGAACACACACCTTTAATCCTTTTCTCTTGTTCGGTCAGCGTCTCCGTTCTCTTCGCGTAATCGTCCTTCAGCTCCAGCTGATATCTGAAACACGTTCAGTTCACAGTGACATCTTTAAGATTTAACCATTTGATCTGATCAGAAATACAGTAAAAATTGTGAATATTTAAAAAGCTGTTTTTATGTGAATATATTGTAACATGTAATTTATTTCTGTGACCAAAGCTGGATTTATTTGATCAAAAATACAGTAAAAATGGTGAAATATTAAAACATTTTAAATCTGTTTTTATGTGAATATATAGCAAAGTGTAATTTATTTCTGTGATCAAACCTGAATTTATTTGATCAAAAATACAGTAACAATTGTGAAATATTAAAAATTTTAAAATCTGTTTTTATGTGAATATATAGCAAAGTGTAATTTATTTCTGTGATCAAAGCTGAATTTATTTGATCAAGAATACAATAAAAATTGTGAAATATTATTACAATTTTAAAAAGCTGCCTTTATGTGAATATATAGTAAAGTGTAATTTATTTCTGTGATCAAACCTGAATTTATTTGATCAAAAATACAATACAAATTTTGAAATATTATTACAATGTTTAAAAAGCTGCCTTTATGTGAATATATAGCAAAGTGTAATTTATTTCTGTGATCAAACCTGAATTTATTTGATCAAAAATACAATCAAAATTTTGAAATATTATTACAATGTTTAAAAAGCTGTTTTTAGGTGAATATATAGTGCAGTGTGATTAATTCCTGTGATCAAAGCTGGATTTATCTGATCATAACTCCAGTCTTCAGTGTCACATGATCCTTCACTAATAATTCTCATATGAGGATCTACTGATCAACACACAGTTATGATTATTATCAGTGTTGAAAATTGCAATACATTTATATTTTCAGGATTCTTTGATGAATAGAAAGTTCTAGAACAGCATTTATGTGGAATAGATTATTTTGTAACATTATAAATGTCTTTATACTTACATTTAATGTGTCCTTGATGAATAAAAGTGTTAAATAATAATACTAATCTTACTGAACTCAACTTTTGAAAATGAAAGCTCATCAAGACTTCATCCTTCATCCTGCATTCTGCATCAAAAGTGCATCACACATGAGGTTCACGTTGTGTCACAAGAGCGACCTCTGCAGGATTGATGAAGAACAGTCATGAAAACATCTGAAGTGTTCAGCATGTCTGCGTACTTCACCATCTCGCTCTTCAGTTTCTGCTCGAACGAGTCCTCCATGCTCTTCACAGACCGCTCTCTCCTCCTCAGAAGATCCTCCAAGGCCTTCAGCTTCTCCTCGTGCAGCTTACAGGTTCTGAGGCGATGTTATATAAGAGATTTAATATTATAAACAAGAAGTTCACAGTCAAAGACTGTGAGGAAAACCCTGTATAAAACTCAGGGTAACTGTCAGAACGTGTTATTTTAGTATTCAGCTTTTTTTGTTTAGCACATTGAGATTTTCTGGTATGACTTTACTTTGCCTTTGCGCCTAACGCATTATAAAGGTATTCATAATATATGTCCACAGGGTTCCTACAGATCAAATTTCCAATCCTCTGTAGATTTTCAGACCACATTTAACATAAATACTTCATATCGCATTATTTTCAGCTTTATATTTGGTCTCTAAGTACAACATAGTGACATACAGAGCCCCTAAAATAAAACAATAAATAAATAAAATATACAGACTTTTGCAATCACACAAGAAACGTTTTCGTGCCCTTGAGAAACTATTCACATGGGCACAGGAATTTCAATATCTAGTTTTATATGTATACTGTAACCTATTTCAGTGCATCACTGATATCTTACTATGAAGAAAACGAGAGCATGGATGCATATGAATTAATAGAGATTTATTTGCACAAATGTTTTGGCTTTTGTTAGGGCAGTACATCATATTTCAATGACTAATGTCCAAATTAACCCATCTTATGTGTTGGCGGAGAAACTGTGACATGAAATGGGCCGATGGCACAATACGGCTGTGTGTATTGGCCTATTTGCCAAGTTCAATGGTCTATAAAAAATACTGGTATTGGGGAAAAGTGTTCAAAATTTGGCTTTTGTTAGGGCAGTACATCATATTTCAATGACTAATGTCCAAATTAACCCATCTTATGTGTTGGCGGAAAAACCATGACATGAAATGGGCCGATGGCACAATATGGCTGTGTGCATTGGCCTACTTGCTAAGTTCAATGGTCTATAAAAAATACTGGTATTGGGGAAAAGTGTTCAAAATGTGGCTTTTGTTAGGGCAGTACCTCTAATATTATGGCATAATGTCCAAATTAATCCATCTTACGTGTTGGTGGAGAAACGGTGAAATGAAATGGGCCGATGGCACAATACGGCTGTGTGCATTGGCCTATTTGCCAAATTCAAGGGTCTATAAAAAATACTGGTATTGCGAAAAAGTGTTCAAAATTTGGCTTTTGTTAGGGCAGTACCTCTAATATTATGGCATAATGTCCAAATTAATCCATCTTATGTGTTGGCGGAGAAACTGTGACATGAAATGGGCCGATGGCACAATACGGCTGTGTGCATTGGCCTATTTGCCAAATTCAAGGGTCTATAAAAAATACTGGTATTGCGAAAAAGTGTTCAAAATTTGGCTTTTGTTAGGGCAGTACGTCTAATATCAAGGCATAATGTCCAAATTAACCCATCTGACGTGTTGGCGGAGAAACTGTGAAATGAAATGGGCCGATGGCACAATACGGCTTGCCTATAAAAAATACTGGTACTGAGAAAAAGTGCTCAAAATTGGGCTTTCCTTAGGGCATATTTTAAGGTCTGATTTAATGCATTTGTCTTTGGCGGCCAAGAATCCATCCTGCAAAATGGGCTGATGGAGCAACAGGTGGCTCAGTGTGTAATGTCATATATGCTAAGTTTAATAGTTTCTCATGCACACACGAAAGTCTGTACATTTTTGTAAAGGTCCTGTAATACAATGCTAAAAATATCGTGAGAAAGCATTATAATATTTGCAGATTACAACTAAAATTGGTAGTTTGTTGCATGTGTTAATGCGTTATAATTTCTAAAGGTGTGTTCAATAACTAGAGTATTATAATTATTCATGAGGTCATACAATGCATTTTATATATAAAGGCTTTAAGTAAAGCATTAGCATTTTGTTTATTTGTATATATACATTTAAATTTTAGTTTGGAGTAATTTAATGTGTGTATTATTATATAAATGTATATATTTATTATGTGTTTTAGTTTAGTAATATTAGCACGTCAATTGACTAACGTTTTTCGTCTAATATTTTAGCTTGTAATAACTCAATATCAGCTTTAGTTTAGTTTAGTTAGTTTAAGCTGGCTAAAATAACGAGTTGTGCTCACTTGTCGAAGGCCTCCGTCCTCTGTTTGAGCTCCGTCTCTCGGCTCCGCACGGATTCGATTTCCCTCAGCACGGCTTGTCTTTGAGCATATATTTCTTTTTCCTCCATCTGGATCAGATTTCATCCAACAACTGATGTGCATTCTGCATGTATTTGGTGACATTAGTGCTGTATGCATCTGATGACAGTACCTCCTGTTGCTTGTGTAATCTCTCGATGGCGTTTCTCTCTCGACTCATCAGCGCCTCAGACTTCATCTCGTACGTTCTCTCCATGTCTCGTCTCAGCTCCAGGATCTCTCTCCGCGAGGACTCTTTCTCCTCCCTCTTCACCTTTGCGATCTCCACTTCCATGAAGTGCTGCAGCTGTGCGAGGACAGTAACAGCTTCTGGAAACAGCTCTATTACATATGTAAGATACTGCACAGGCGGCGGGCGACAGACCTTTGCGTTCAGCTCCACCTGTGCCTGCTCCTGGATCTCCTGCCTATACTCCGCAAGCTTCCCCTCCACCGACGCCCAGCGGTCTCCTCTGAGCCGAAGCACTTCATACTCCTCGTCAATCAGCTGCATCTTCTCAACTTCACGAGATTTGTGCATAAAGAACACTTTTACAGAGAATCACACAACATACACAATGGCCTGAGGTAGGCGAGGGCTCACCGAGAGACTCTTTCTGCGCGGATATAGAGGTGGTTTGGGTGGAGGTGTCACAGCGGTCTCTGTGAGCGTGATGGTCCGTGAGCTCCGTGAAGAGGCTCATCAGGAAACCTGTCGGGTGGAATTACATTCATCAGGCAAAACCTCAGGAAACTATAATCAATAACCTAATCACTGCAGCTTTATGATGATTTACTGAGACTGGATATTCAACAAAAAACAAAATGCAGATGAAGGCCAGAATAGTAAATGTCTCAGATGTACAGTGTTGTTCAAAATAATAGCAGTACAATGTGACTAACCAGAATAATCAAGGTTTTTAGTATATTTTTTATTGCTACGTGGCAAACAAGTTACCAGTAGGTTCAGTAGATTCTCAGAAAACAAACAAGACCCAGCATTCATGATATGCACGCTCTTAAGGCTCTGCAATTGGGGTATTAGTTGAATTAGTTGAAAGGGGTGTGTTAAAAAAAACAGCAGTGTCTACCTTTGACTGTACAAACTCAAAACTATTTTGTACAAACATTTTTTTTTCTGGGATTTAGCAATCCTGTGAATCACTAAACTAATATTTAGTTGTATGACCACAGTTTTTTAAAACAGCTTGACATCTGTGTGGCATGGAGTCAACCAACTTGTGGCACCTCTCAGCTGTTATTCCACTCCATGATTCTTAACAACATTCCACAATTCATTCACTTTTCTTGGTTTTGCTTCAGAAACAGCATTTTTGATATCACCCCACAAGTTCTCAATTGGATTAAGGTCTTGGGCTGGCCACTCCATAACATTAATTTTGTTGGTTTGGAACCAAGACTTTGCCCGTTTACTAGTGTGTTTTGGGTCATTGTCTTGTTGAAACAACCATTTCAAGGGCATGTCCTCTTCAGCATAGGGCAACATGACCTCTTCAAGTATTTTAACATATGCAAACTGATCCATGATCCCTGGTATGCGATAAATAGGCCCAACACCATAGTAGGAGAAACATGCCCATATCATGATGCTTGCACCTCCATGCTTCACTGTCTTCACTGTGTACTGTGGCTTGAATTCAGAGTTTGGGGCTCGTCTCACAAACTGCCTGTGGCCCTTGGACCCAAAAAGAACAATTTTACTCTCATCAGTCCACAAAATGTTCCTCCATTTCTCTTTAGGCCAGTTGATGTGTTCTTTGGCAAATTGTAACCTCTTCTGCACATGCCTTTTTTTAACAGAGGGACTTTGCAGGGGATTCTTGAAAAATAGGTTAGCTTCACACAGACGTCTTCTAACTGTCACAGTACTTACAGGTAACTCCAGACTGTCTTTGATCATCCTGGAGGTGATCATTGGCTGAGCCTTTGCCATTCTGGTTATTCTTCTATCCATTTTGATGGTTGTCTTCCATTTTCTTCCACGTCTCTCTGGTTTTGCTCTCCATTTTAAGGCATTGGAGATCATTTTAGCTGAACAGCCTATCATTTTTGCACCTCTTTATAGGTTTTCCTCTCCAATCAACTTTTTAATCAAAGTACGCTGTTCTTCTGAACAATGTCTTGAACGACCCATTTTCCTCAGCTTTCAAATGCATGTTCAACAAGTGTTGGCTT